>PVJH01015470.1:0-50000 GCA_004026705.1 Nesogale talazaci
CATCCTGCTCCAATGTTCATTGCGGCACAGTTTATAATTGCAAGTAGTTGGAAACAATGCAAATTTCCTTCAAAAGGTGAATGGATTAAAAACTGTGGTACATACATATGATGGAATACTACGTGTCCCTGAAAAGCAGTGGTGAATGCATGAAACATATCGCTGCATGGAAGAACTGGAGGAAATCACGCTAAGTGAAGCAAGCCAAATGCAAAAGGACAAGTGCAACATGAGTCCGTCCACTCAGGTAAGCTTAAATAAAGTGCACAAAGGACAAAGGGGGAAAGCTACTGTATATAAAAATTAATGGGGTGAGGTCCAGATAATATGGCAGAGGTCAGACCAAGTCCAGGGCTACCTATGGTAGCCAACTAAAAAGAAGGGGCAGAGGGAAGTAGCAATGTGTAGCGGGGGACCAGGACACTAAGTGAGGGCATTGCTTATATCTCCACAGGGAAACAGGGACCAAACTTGCACCTGGTGTTCTAGGACATGAATGTATGGAGCAGCATGACAGTATGGAGCAGGGAGTCAGTGGAGGGGTCTGAGAGCCCGGCTCCAATCCCCATGATGTGGACAGCTGCTCCTCCCCTCCAGAAGAATCTACTTTAGAGGATAGCACTAAAGCCTGGGGGAGACAGACGTGTCTGACAAGAGCACATGGGAGCAAATGAAGGGGGAGGAAGAGAGAGTGGAGGGTATCCTGGCCCATCAAGCCTTGAGGACAATCTCCCCACTCAGAACAGTCAATGCATAGAGAGGAACAGATTGCCAGCTCCACTCTGAGACACACTGTCCCTTGCTGACCCAACAAGGCCCTTGGGTCTTGGGATAACACTGGAGACACAGTGTTGGGACTGCAGACTGTCTGACCCTACCACACAGAGGAAGACACTAAGGGCGTGCAGCAGGGTATCCAGGGGAGCACAGCATGGAGGTCTTGAGGGAGTACTAAGGATAGACTTGGGGGCCAGGACATGGAACCCCATTGGACATGAATGGAGGTCATGCCCAGAAGTTTGTTGGTCACTCCCAACAAACAGACCTTGAACTATTTACAGGTTTTGCTTTTTTATTATTGTTTATTTATTTATTAGTTTGTTTTAGGCATCACTGCCCTCTGGTGGGGGGAGTAGGAGGCCCAGCCTTTGCTCCTGTGAGCTGGAATTGAACCTCCATCATATATATATATATATATATATATATATATATATATATTCTGGACATTGTCTTTTTTTCTTGTTGTAGTGGTTTTGTTTCTCTTGGTTGCTTTTTTGTTTGTACATATTACTATCTCTGCAGCTATCTCTAGATAAGCTAGGTTCGATGATCATACTTGAGGAGAAAATCATGGGACTGATGGTTCTGGGGAGCTCTGGGAGAGGGGGAGGCGGGGGAAAGAAAGTGGTGTAGACCAACCCAGGGACAAGGGAACAATAAGTGGTCCAAAATCAGTGGCAAGAAGGATGTGAGAGGCTCAGTAGGGATTGATCAAGGGTAGGGTAACAGAGAAATTACTGAAACCCAAATGAAGGCTGAGCATAATAGTGGGACAAAAGGGAAGTAAAAAGAAATAGAAGAAAGAATTAGGTGATAAAGGGCATTTATAGAGGTCTAAATGCAGGCATGTACATAGGCAAATAGATTTATATACGATGGTGGGGAAATAGATTTATGTGCACATATTTATAGGTTCAGTATTAAGGCAGCAGATTGACATTGGACATACACCTAAGTACTTCTTCAATGCAAAAACACTTTGTTCTATTAAACTGGCTTGCTATGACATTCACCTTTCTGACAGGATTGCTGAAGACAAATGTGTGCATATACAATTATGGTGAAGAAAACTGATGATGCCTGGCTATCAAAAGATATAGCATCTGGAATCTTAAGGACTTGAAGGTAAACAAGCAGTCATTTAGCTTACAAGCAACAAAGTCCACATGGAAGAAGCACACCAGCTTGTGTGACCACAAGGTGTCGAAGGATCAGGTATCATGCATTAGAGAACTAAAAATTTTATTATTGTAAATGAAGGTGAGGACCTCAATGGGCCCTCCTTTTATAGTTGGGGGATCCAAAGTCCATCTGTTACAGACTTCCCCTTACAGAGGAGTTGCTGGGAGGAGATGAACTCGTTAGGGTGCTGTGTAGCAATGATGAAGCATACAACTTTTCTCTAGTGCTTAAATGCTTCCTCCTTCCCAATATCATGATCCCCATTCTACCTTACAAATCCAGCTAGACCAGAGGATGTACACTGGTACAGATAGAAGCCGGAAGCATAGGGAATCCAGGACAGATGACCCCTTGAGGACTAGTGGTGAGAGTGGTGATACCGGGTTGGTGGCGGGAAGGTGGGGTAGAAAGGATGAGTCTATTACAGGGATCTACTTATAACCTTCTCCCTGAGGTACGGACAATAGGGAAGTGGGTATAGGGAGACATTGGACAGTGTACAATATGACAAAATAATGACTTATAAACTATGGGTTTGCGAGGGAGGGGGGAGGAGGGGGAGGGAGGAAGAATGAGAAGCTGATGTCAAAGGCTTAAATAGAGAGCAAATGTTAGAGAATGATGAGGGCAATGGGAGTACGAATGTGCTCGACACACAATGGACTTATGTATGGTTTGTGATGAGTTGTATCAACCCCCAATAAAAGGATTAAAAAGTCAGTTTTTGTATTACAGGTAATCTAATAAGAAGAAAGGTATTTTACCTATTGGTTCATTTTGTAATTTAAAAGGGCACCAAGGCTCCTGGAAAGTTTATTTTGCATACTGGCTTGAAAAAAGTCAATTGGGCTGTTCTGGGGGTGGTAAAGCTATTTGAGGTCCATTTTTTTGGGGGGTGGGGACATCGCTGCTCTCCGGTGGTGGGAGTAGGAGGCCCAGCCCCACTGCTGGAATTGAACCTCCGTCCCAGTGGGCCGCAGTCCCACGCACAACCACTACGCCACTGGGGCTCAGCCCTTTGAGGTCCATTTTTTTATTGAAAAAATTGCTCTTCACTCAGGAGCTTTACCTAAACATTAAGACAGAATCATGAATACCAAATATGATAGTTAAGGGTTTGTGTCAACTTGACTGAGCCAGGATTCTCTGTGGTTTGGCAATTAAGGCCCAGCAATCCTCCATAACAAGATTTTCCTAAAGATGTTGCCTGTTTCCAATAAAACACGGTGCAAAAGCGTCTTTACTTTTGGTAGTTCTTGATTCCACAGCTGGCTCATCATCTAACCTCCGCTTCCTTGGACGCGAGCCAAATTTAATTACAGTGGCCCGCTGTATTGCTTGCTGGTGCTGGGAATTGTCAGCAGCCTATTATCCAATTTGTTAACTTTGGATTCTTTTGCCTCTGCAGCTAAAAGTCTACCTGGTGATCTTGGGTTCATCAGCCCTTGTAGCTGTGTGAGTCAGGAGGAACCTCCAGCCGGACATCTGGCCCATGAACTCGGAACTTTCCCACCTCTCCAACTATGTGAGCTATTCCCTTGATATACTCCTCTCTCTACATACACATATGTAAGTTTCCATGGTTTTGCTTCTCTAGAGAATCCAATCAAAGACAAGTGTTGGGGGCTGAGCCCCGGTGGCGTAGTGGTTGTGCGCGGGACTGCAGCCCACTGGGATGGAGGTTCGATTCTGGCTCCCAGGAGCAAAGGCTGGGCCTCCTACTCTCACCACCTGAGGGTAGTGATGCCTAAAAAAAAAAACAGACAAGTGTGGGACAAATGGTGATGGAAGAGTCTTGGTGCCTATTCTGAAATCAAGAGAAATTCTTTGATATGATTATATAAAGTTCAAATAGACAAGATTTCTTTCTTTAAGGGTTTGGGTAGTACAGAATTAAATTTATGATTATAACTATACTCACTAGAGGTGTTAATTATCGTCCCTTTATTCTTAGGGTAAGTTGGGTCTTTCCATTCTTTAGTCTCAGTTTTAATGATAATCCTGAGAACTTCGCATCTTCACTCCTGCTAGTCCCTCTCAATATCTTGTTTGTATTTCACAGGACTTTATATACATATAAACCATATATAAATACCATGTCTCCTAGTGTCTTATATTTTTCCTCAAGAATACACCCCAGGGCTTATTTTCAGGGGATGTGTTTTTTTAAGTGCAGTACAACAATATATCTACATTTATTCAAATATAGTTAAGTCATCTTTTTCTGGAACATCATCATAAGTTTCAAATCCTGAATTCCATTCTGAAGCTTTTCCCCTCTCCTCTGGTTGGGGGTATGTGTGAGAGAGGCCCAAAGACTGGTGTTGGTTGGTGCAGGGGGAGAGAGACCCACAGTGCTGAGTCACATGACAGCCACAGCTTTCCAACTTCCCCTTGGGGACACACAGTACCTGAAGTAGAGCATCCTATTCTCCCTTCACTGAGGATACTTTCCCCTTAAAGCCTCAGCTGGCAGCATGCACAGGATGACGGGGACATGACAGTGGTCGCCGACCTTGTTGATGGGGCTGCCCACACCTCTTTGGTCATCTCTGGGCAGCAGCTGTCAAGATGGGGCAGATGAGAAGGGCTGTTTGTCTTCATCCCAGCTCCGTGACAAAATATATGTGTTGTGCAAATACGCTACACAGCCCATGCGCATCACTAGGCCATATTTTCGGGGTAGGGTTTTTATTGTGCAACTTATTTTTGGGGAAACACAGTGTGTGTATATGAACATATGTAAAATCATTTACATACATATATATCCTGTGAAAGATATATGTATGTAAAGTCATATATGTGTATATATACATATTTTGTGGGCATCACTGCCCTCTGGTGGGAATAGGAAGCCCAGGCTTGCTCCTGGAGAGCTGCTGCTGGATTTGAACTGCTAACCCTGTGGGCCATAGTCCCATACACAACCACTACACCACTGGAATTCAGCCTAAAGTCCTACATATATATTTATAAATTTAAATTTATGCTAAGCCCTTCAAGTATTCTGGTATGTTTGAATTTAATGTACTCGTATAAAAATTAAGAAGAATTTCTACTAATTTCAGAAAAGGTACCAAGTCTCTTCGATAAGTAAATATATATGTGTATGTATGGAAAGCATATATATACATTTAAGTGTGTCTATATATGTATCTGTCTGTCTGTCTCTATTATATATATATGCCAGCCTTAGTAGAATGTACATTCTTTCAAAGCAAATTCTATGTCCCAAGTTGTGTGTAATTGTTTGATTGGTGGTTATTTTAGAGCCTCGCACATTAAACTGTATATTTGTTGAATTAACAAAACTCATAGGGCTGAGACCCAGTGATGTAAGTGGTTGAGTGCGGGACTGCGACCCACGGGCTTGGTGGTTCAAATCCAGCGGCGGCTTTCAGGAGCCCCCGACCACCGGAGGGCAGTGATGCTCCCCCCATTGTAAAAAACATCTAACTGGAAATGTTGAAAAAAAACCCATAAATGTTAAATTTCGTGTTTATTCTGTATAATACATTGAAGGGCTGGTTTTGGAGGCACATGCACATATTATATAAACTTGTCTTTTAGGTTAGAAACCCAAGAACCAAATTTATTGCTCTCAAGATTTCACCTCATAGTGACCCTCTGTGAAAGTTTATGTTGACAGAACAAAAACACACGACAGCCACACATTATTCACATTTACTTTTGTTGTTTTTTTTTTTTTTTTACCCCCACTGTTGACTTGCAGCTTGGCACATTAGATCTAATTTACAAACCATTAGAGTAGGGCAGTGGTTAAGCTGTTCAGCTTGGCTGCTGTGGGTTTGAATCACTAAGCCATTGTTGACCATTTGGTGACATAGAGATAGGGTCCCAAATAGAAAGAACCCCACCCGGCTTTCCACACCAGCCTCCTGGGCGGGGAGAAGATAAGGCAGTCTGCGTTCCCCTGGATTCCAGCCTGGGTAATGCTCTCGCACAGCTACTCTGTCCTGTCGGGTCCCGAGTCGGAATCCACCCCACAGCAGCGAAATGACAAAAGTTGTTTCCATCAACTCTGTGTGTCAAGACAAGACTGCTTATGCGGTCCTGAAAGGTCAAAGCCTTGGAAACCTAGGGGACACGTCGATCCTGCACACATTGGGTCTCCATGAATTGGAATGAATTCCAGAACAGCTAACAACAACGAGCTGTACCTTGAAGAGGAGCCAGTGCCGGTGCCCCGTTTCCAAAATGAACTACAAATGCTTCCATGGGAATCATTTCGCCCTAGGGCTTGTCCCGAGTGACGCTTTCCTGCGGCCTCTCTAGTCCGTCCAACCGCTGGGTCGCCCGTTCTTGCCCCACGTTGAGTCAGGTTTACTTTCTAGCGGTTACGCTAAGACTTAGTTGAGTGCGAGACCGGGGACTTGGAGGTGCGCGTTTGGGGCGTAGTCCACCCGTTTAAATCAGCGAATCCGCACGCTCGGCGTTCCTCTAGCGCTGCAGCCGCTCGGGGGATGCCGCCCAAGTTTGCACCAGCTCCCAGGTCGGGATCCGCTCTTTCCCGTTCCGCGGGCTGCTCGCCTCGCCCTGGGGCAGGGACCGGGGCCAGTCCGGGCGGCCCCTTCTCTCCGGGAGGCTGAGACTGGAACGGGGCAAACGGAACTCGGTCCAGCCGAGCCGGGCTCACAAGCGCAGTGGGAAGGTCGCTCGGGCGCGTCGGGGAGGGAGGCAGGTCGCAACCGCGCGAAAGGGGCGGGCCGGCTCGGGCCGCTCGCATTTCCTGTGACAGGGGCTGCCCCAGCCTCTCCCTCTCCCGCGGCGGCGGGACCATTTCCTGAATCGCTGAAGCGGAGGGAGGGCTGGGGCGCGACCGTACCATCGGCACAGCAGAGCGGGGGGGGGGGAGCCGGCTGAAGACGCAAGGTCGAGGGGTGCAGGCAAGGTCACGGACTCGCAAGCGTCCACGGACCCTCGCGAGGCCAGGTCGCAGCAGAGAGGCGGCTTCCCCGGACCCGAGTTTCTTCTTGGATGCAGGCCGGCTGGCGGGTCGTTCGGGATCGAGGCATCCCCTCTCCTCGTTCCCCAGGTGGTTCGGCCCGGGGAGGCCGGCGTCTTTCCCCAGTTTGCTGTTCCCCCGGAGCGCTCGGGACTTGGCGACGGTGCGGACGGCGGCAACATGTCCGTGGCGTTCGCAGCCCCGAGGCAGCGAGGCAAGGGGGAGATCACCCCCGCCGCGATTCAGAAGGTGAGACCTCGCGGGCCGCCCCGTCTTTGGGACAGGCCGGGGCCAGGGCGGGCGGGAGTCGGCCGGGCGGGGGGCGGAGGCGGGCCTTCTGGGAAGCGGCGGTGTGGGACGCCGAGCGGCGAGCCGAGCCCGAGTGGCTGGCGAAGAGGGCGAACCAGTTTTCTCGCCGCGCCCGCCCGTGTTCAGGCCCTGCGCGACGGCCACAAAAGCCCCACGAGGCGCCGCCCGATTTCTCTAGGGATGGGGCGGCGGGGCCGGGCGGGGCCGGGCGGCTTCTGGGAGTCGACGCCCCCCGCGCCCCGGCCCCAGGCTCCGGAGTTACTTTGGCGTCGCCCCGCCCCGCGCGCGGCGGCGGCGGCGGCTCGGTGCAGACCCGACCCCCCGGTCGCCCGAGGCCGAGGGAAAGTCCGATGGCCGCTCGCACCCCCGCCCCTGGCGCCCCCCAAACTGCGACGGAGTTGGGGAGGTCCCAGGAGGACTCCGGGGCCGCCGCTGGGCAAGTTCGGGGTGCTGGAGCGCGAGCCTGCGGACTTGGGGGGGGGTTCCCTTAGGAGCGCTTTTTACGCATGTCCATCGGCAAACGGAGCCCCTGTCTTGGTCGCTGAAGCTGCACCGCCGTGGCTGGGTCCTTGCCCTCACGGAGCAGACGGTCTAGTGACACAAACTCAGACAGTCTGGCAAGTGCTGTCCTGCGACAGATCCCCCCGGGAGCCGCGTCCCCGCTCCGTGGTGGCGCTCCCCCTGTCGCCGGGTGGCGCGGCCGCCACTTGGGGACACAAAGGTTCTTCATTGTGCCCTGCCCCCTGGTTACCTGTGAGGGAGGAGGCAGCGTTCTAAACCTCATTCCGCCAGACCGACAAAGGACTTCTGAAAATTAGCAAGGTTAGCCTGGCTTGTTTCCCCGTGGCCTTGGGCGCCGAAGCGAGACTGAAAATAGAAGAAAAGTGTAACTCAGGACACCGCTGTATCCGAATTATAGCGTGTGAATCAGCTCTTGTTTACTGTCAGGTCTCTGTAGCGAGGCATTTGACGTTTGCCCAACTGTTGCTTTATTTGATGAATAAACGCTTGGGCTGTGAATGGCAATGCAGGACTCTTAACGGATGCGGGGCTAAGTCTGCAGCCTGGCAGACACGCGTGCATACACATACACACATCCTATTTTCTGAAGACGTCCCTATTTATTTTTCTTTTGGGGATCTAGAAAAAGGTCTGTTTTTCTAGATTTCCCCCCCCCCCCTAAATTTTACAGATTTTTCCTATTTCTTTTAATATATATATGTATTATGCGATGATACATTTTATATGTTCCTTTTATTGGGGGCTCTTTCAATACTAGTTGCTAGTTGCAGTTCACACATTAAAACATTTTCATGGGTGATTCATTTAGAGGATGCGGATCATGGATTTTTCATCCTTAGATGAGCAAAGAAAATGAATTTCAAATTGTCTTTCTCCAATGTGAGGGATTCATTTGTACACATTACATTTTTTTAGGTTGAGGGAGACACTGATGAAGTTGTGAAGTTGTTAGATTGGGAATTAGTAATGCATTGTAGGGGCAACTTTTGGGAAACATCCTAGAGTTCTATGTAAGAAATCACTGCAGTTTTTAGATGAACATGTTGATATATTTTCTAGCAAGTGAAGAATGATACATGTGAGAAAAAGTTGTTAAAGTTAAATAGATCTTTTTAATTAAAAGAGTGACTGCCTGTTATTGTGATAGAATGATTATGGGGTTATCCTTCATATTTTCATTGAAGGGCATGTGGAAGTTGAAGAGAAATACTCTAGCCCCTTAATTTTGCAGATACGTGAGTTTTGGAAGTCAAGTGTATCGTTCTTTGTTTTGTTTTGTTTTGTTTTTTGGGGGCATCACTGCCCTCTGGTGGTGGGAGCAGGAGGCCCAGCCTTTGCTGCTGGAATTGAACCTCCATCTCAGTGGGCTGCAGTCCCGTGCACAACCACTATGCCACCGGGGCTTAGCCAAGTGTATCATTCTGATAGCAAAACTGGCACTAAAACGAACTGACTTTCCAGATAATACCATTTCCTCAATGCCGCTTCACATGGATGAATTAGTTGTAACCCTTACTTCATGCCTCCTAGACTGAATTTTTCATACATTCATTGCAAATTTACTTGGTCTCTTGTCATAACTAGCTAAAGTTTCTTGTATGGAAAGGAAAATGAATTTTTTTTTTTTTTGGGCATCACTGCTCTCCGGTGGTGGGAGTAGGAGGCCCAGCCCCACTGCTGGAATTGAACTTCCGTCCCAGTGGGCCGCAGTCCCGCGCACAACCACTACACCACCGGGGCTCAGCCCGGAAAATGAAATATTTGAGTATGAAAGAAATGCCAAAATTTTCCTTCTAGGCTTTAGGTAAAAATTCTGAGGGAGGATATTGGAATAGTTATTAAAAGAATTGTGGATTAAACAAGCTCTCATTCCAAGGTGTAAGAGGATTTTCTGTATATTAAGGAGATAAAAGCCCTGAGAGGATGCAGTTTTTTTTGTAGGTATAGTATTTCAAGAAAACTTTAGGGGAAAATAATCAACTATTGAGAGTGTTGTATTTACAGTATATTTGGTTATTTTTTCAGTAGATTTTTAAAAGCTTAGTATGTAATATCTTATATGATAAAATGGAGTTCATTCATCCCTCTATGAGTTATTAAAATTAATTAAAATATATGTATTTGTTCTATAGCACACATATTTAATATATGTATGTTGCAGCAGCCAATAGCAATATTTAATGCAAAGTAATATTAAGGAAACTGTATTTTTGTATTACCATGTTTAGTGTTTTTAAATTTTGTGTTTTGATTGCTTTGGGATAACAGGATCTTGTTAGGGGATCTTTATACTTTAAAGTTCTTATAAAAAACATTAATATCTCCCTACTCTCCAGTTTTCAAGTTTTTTATTTTACTTGATGTACTAAACTTTTTTTCATTTTATTTCAGATGTTGGATGAAAATAACCATCTTATTCAGTGTATAATGGACTATCAAAATAAAGGAAAGACCTCAGAGTGTTCTCAGTAAGATTGCTATGAAATTTCATATTGATTTTTATGTTGTTTTTTTCACTTTACTTAAACAAGCCATCAAGCGAGGCGTAGCTTATGTACGTACAACTCACTTGTTTAATGTATGCCATTCAGTCAGTAACTTACTGTCGTGGGGTCGATTCAACTCATAGTGACCCTGTAGGACAGGGTAGAACTGCCCCTGTGGGTTTCTGGAACTCTAGCTCTTTATGGGAATAGAATGCCTATATTCACACAGTTGTGTAACTATGACCATAGTAAATTATTTATCATTTTCCTCACAAACTTCCTCTCCCCAATCTCCAATCCATTAACAATAAATTCTCATTTCATTCCCTCTACTCCCTCAGAACCAGGCAGCCATTAATCTACTTTTGGTGTAGATTTGTCTGTTGTGTATATTTTATATAAATAGAGAATGCGGCTGACTTAATGTTTCACAATTCATCCAGATTGTAGCTTGTATCAGTAGTATACTCCTTTTTGTTATGACTTTTCTGTTGTATGGGTAAACAACATTTATCGATCAGTTGACAGGCATCTGTTTTCACCTTATGGCTCACAAGCAATGTCATTTAAAAAATATTAGGGGCTCTTCAGCTTAATAACAATCCATACATCAATTGTATGAAGCATATTTGTACATATGTTGCCATCATTATTTCATAAACATTTACTTTCTACTTGAGCCCTTGTTATCAGTTCCTCTTTTTTTCAGTGTCATGTTTTTATGATTTTTTTCACGTAAAAAATTTTCTTTAGGAAGTAGATTGAATGTGTTAGTTTTTTTGCCTTGTAAAATAAGGATATTACATTGCATATGAAATTTGACATATGGAAAAGTTAAATCATTTGATATTGAGTTATATATATGAATAAGTGGCTGAAAAAGAAATACTTTTATTTAATAAGTACAGAATTGATTATCATTCATAAGGACCAGTCTTATTTTGAAATGGTTTGTCTTAAGTAAATGGTATCTCCTAATAGAATCTGCAATACACCCAATATTTTATCAAAATTTTCTAAAGTGACAATGTTTAAAAGAAATAGAATGTGAACTACACATGCAATGATACTTTTTTTTTGTTGTTTTTTTGGGTATCACTGCCCCTGGTGGTGGGAGTAGGAGGCCCAGCTTTGCTGCTGGATATGAACCTCCAACCCAGTGGGCCGCAGTCCTGCGCACAAATACTACGCCACTGGGGCTCAGCCCACAATGATACTTTTTAAAAAATGCCTTTGCTATTAATGACCATCAAATCAGATTGACCTCATGGCAGCCCCATGTACAACTTGAAATTGTGACCTCTCCATGATTCGTTGAGAATAGACTACTTTAATCCATATGATTTTCATGGAAATATTTTCTGAAGAAGACAGTGACCTTCATAGTCTGTTTGTCTGGAAGCGCCCTGAAACTTGCTCAGCATCGTGGCAACCCTGAGCCTTTACTGAAAGATGGGTGGTGACTGTCCACGTGGGACATAGGTTGAGACTGCAACCTGGGACTCCTGCCTGGAAAGGGAGCATTCTACTAAAGAATAGCCATAGCCCTCAATTTTCTTTTTTTTTTCTTTTTTTTTTTTCTTTTAGGCATCACTGCCCTCAGGTGGTTGGAGTAGGAGACCTATCCTTTGCTCCTGGGAGCTGGAATTGAACCTCCAACCCAGTGGGCCGCAGTCCTGCGCACAATCACTACGCCACCGGGGCTCAGCCTGGCCCTCAATTTTCTTAGAGATATATTTTAAACAGGAAAGAGAAACGGAAAATCAATTTTAATGATACATTTTGTTTGGTCCAGGACTATCCAAAATGCATTTCTCTGTGTAGTCAGTCTAGTACTAAGGAGTCCTGGTGGTGCCGGGCTTGCGACACTCCAGCTGGCTGGCTGCTCACTGCAAGACTGGCATCTTTAGCCACCAGCTGCTGTGCTTTGGAAACTTTTGGGGGCATTTCTACTCTGTCCAATTGGGTTGCTGTGAGTCACAGGTAAAGTCGATGGCAGTTTAAAAAAAGTACATATGAAAATGTTACTGAGCTGTTTGCTGTTCTTCTCGTCATACGAAGTCTTTGGAATTCACTGTGCACATCCTTTTGGACTAGCCACAGTGAGGTGCAGAATAACCAATATACCTGGTGGCCGTTAGTGCAACCTCAGAATATTTTATTCTCACCAATGTTCAAAATGATGTGTTTTTCCTAGTCTACTCACAGACGCAAGTTTCCATCCAACTTCACTTGTTCTGCAGGCTTTCATGGTTACGCTGCTCTCTTGCTATTATTTGAGTTACTCTTTATGTAATTTGCACTCTAGTTTAATGGTCCCTAGGCGGAGCTGCTAATTGAAAAGGTTGAAGATTCAAGTTTTACCAGAGTATCGAAAGAAACACACTGGTTATTGAAAGCCTATGGACCACAATTCTCCCTGACACAGATGATATAGCCATGAGTTGGAGGTGATTTTTTTTTGGTTTTTGGGGCATCACTGCCCACTGGTGATGGGAGTAGGAGCCCCAGCCTTGCTGCTGGATTTGAACCTCCAACCCAGTGGGCCGCAGTCCCGCGCACAACCACTACGCCCGATTTTTTTTTTTTTGGGGGGGGAACTGGTTTAGGTGGTTATCTAATTTAGAATCTCTCCTCATCACTTTGTCTAGATATTTTTTAAAGTTACAAATGTATGTATGTGGTCACTATAAAAAGATAGTTTGTAGAGTTAAAACTAGGTCACTGTTTTTCAATCTTACTTCCCCATTTCTACAGAACAACTATTAAAAAGATCTTACTGTGTTTTGCGTGAAATTTGCATAGCTATGTTCCAATTTAACAATTGTTAACATGCATTGGTGCAGTTCGTAGGTTATATTTTTCAGTGTGTTAACATTTTCGTCATTTCCTTTCTGTTAGGTCAGTTCCCATGAGTTTAGTATTCCTTGTCTTTCTAAGCATCTTTGTTTTACAGTAAACGTGGATGGATTTGGTCACCTTATTAGATTATTTAAGGAAGAGTAGTATTCATTGCACAGGGTCACTTGCCCCCTGTTTTCATTGTAAGTGGGTGAAGTTTTACATGCACTGTTTGTTTCATCTTATTCATTGCAGTCCTCTGATTGTAACATCGCATGTCCCACTTGTTTCCTGTGTTTTTTGTTTTCTTTTCTAAACCTTCCATTCTGTATATACTTGAGTATAAGCCGACCCAAATATCAACCACTTAATTTTACCACAAAAACTGCATTTAAAATGTACTGAAAAACTCAGCTTATCCATGAGTATATATGGTACTTTGTGGGTAAATGTTCCCCTTTTGCTCTCAAATGGCTGATTATGTTAAGGTGGGTGTACCTCACTAGCTTTCCCTGTTCCCTAGTAGACCTGTCTTGTTGGCTGAAATTGGGGGTAATTTTCATTTCTTAGGGGTGTAGGGGAAATAAGGGCTATAGTCTTGGGGTTTCACTATTTGGTTCCATGTAACTAATTTTTTTTTTCTTTATTACTACAGTATTTATTTGTCTTCCCTCTGTCAAACTCTGAGCCAATGACTTTCCCCAGGCTGCCCGGGGAGGTGCAGAGAGAGGACCAGACAGGGCAGAAGAGATGTGGGACAGAGAACTAGGGGAGGTGGAGACGGCTCCTTCACATGGCGAAGAGGATGAGGAAGGCCACCATCAGGCAGAAAACCCCCATGGCCTCCAGAGGGCAAAGTCCAGAATGGCGTAGGAGAAGAGCTGCTGCTTCAGAGAAGGGTTCCTGGCATAGCCAATGAGGAGGCTCCCAAACACAGTGCCAATGCCAGCTGCAGAGCCCGCCACGCCAACCGTGGCAGCCCCGGGCCCAATGAAGTTGGCGGCTGTGTCAGTGTCCCTTGAGACAATGCTGGTTTGGAAGCTGCCAGTAGGGATAAGTGAGGCCAGGGAACGGGGGGCTGTCAAGCTGCTGGAGCGCCCCTCTGTCAGTGTCTCGGGCTGTTTCTGCACCAACACAGACAGTGGTCGGCTCAGCAGCTGGGAGGTGCTCCTGACCAGGGCAGGGGTGGAGACGAATTTGGCGCGGGCAGGCGTACATTTTTAGGGGGTGAGGGCAATGGCAGGCAAGCTGCTCCTAGTGCAGAGAACACAGAGAAGGGAGGGGATAATTTAACCAATTTTTGTGTGTGTGGGCATCATTGCCCCCTGGGGGGAGTAGGAGGCCCATTCTTGCTCCTGGAGTGCTGCTGCTGCATATGAACCGTCAACCACTATGCCACAGGGCTCAGCCCATTGTAACTAATTTTTTAATGGTGGGTCATCTTATTTATTTCAGGAGCCCTTGTGGTTAAGTGTTTCTACACTGGGGCTGCTAACCACAGGTCATTAGTTCAAAACTACCTGCTGCTCTATGGGAGAAAGAGGAAGCTGTCTACTCTGGTAGAGTTAGAGTCTGGGAAACCCACAGGGGCAGTTCTGTCCTGTCCTATAGGGTCTCTCTGAGTCCTAATCAACTCATTGGCAATGAATGAGTGACCTTACTTAGGGGGCATAGTGTTTATTCAGTGGACCAATATTGTACTTCACAAGTTAGTGATCTTGGCATAGTTTTGATTCAGAGTTTAAGAGTACTCAGATTGGTAATTTCAGGGAATCTGGTAGTCTCATGTGGTTCAAGTCTGGACTTTTTAAAAATTGGAGTTCTGTGTTTATTTTTGTTGCATAGCCTACAAAGCAGTACATAATTTATACACACACACATTTATATATGTGAAGGTCCATTCTAAGTTGCACAGGCTAGAAGGGATGGGGGACAGAAGCGGGACTTGAACCTGATTCTCTCAGATTCTCAAGCACACCCTCTGTTCACTTTGCTCTGCCACCTTGATCGAGGTAATTAGGGTCCATTCTATTTGGCTTTGTTTAGAACAGTCAATAGTGGTAGTCTAGGATCTAGGCTACTGGTTTAAATGATTAGTTTCCTCTCTGAGTCTTTGATTTTTTTTTCCTTTGCACTACACTAGTAGAGACCAATAGTTATGTTCTCGTTTTTACATTAGTGTGTATTTCCTAAAAGCAGGTACATGTTTTTAAAAAAATGCAGTGTAATTGTTTTGATATTTAACTTGTGCCATATATCTCATTCATGTATTCTTGCCCTCCCTCCCTCCCTTCTCCGTGATACAGGTTCTGATGTGATATTTACTTGTTATGTCTCTTTAGTGTGCTTTAATCTGAGTTCCTTTTGTGATGTAGACATTCTGTGGATTGCTCTTTATTGATTGGTGTTTCATGCTTTTCGATCATGCCTTTTTAGCAGCAACGCCATAGATGATGTGTCCTCAGTGCATCCCCAGTAGCTACCTTGCTATCAGTATATTCCAATCTTGGTTATAGTTTTGATCTTTTCATTAAGACAGTGCATGTCGGGCTGAGCCCCGGTGGCGTAAGTGGTTGAGTGCGGAACTGCAGCCTGCAGGCTTGGCGGTTCAAATGCAGCGGCGGCTGGGTAGTGCCCACACCACCAGAGGCAGTGATGCCCACAAAATCACCCCCCCCCCCCAAAAAAAAAAAAAAAAACCACACACAAAAAAAGACAGTGCATGTCAATTTCTCCATAGTAAAGTTAGTTTTTTTTCTACTTTAAATATGTATCTTGCTGGTGAGACACCTTGACTAGATCTTCACATGGGTTCAGTCCAATTCTGTGATAGCCAATGAAGCAGAAAACATGAGAATTTAAAAATTTTGAGTGATCCAGAAGGGAGAGCTGGAGCAGAAATAATTATAGGTTGAAGACCCGCAGTGGGAAGATCAGAAGAGGTGTAAGGAGTCCTTTCGTGAGTCTGATGTATGAGATTGGATTATTGCAGTGTTATTTCAGAACAACACTCAGGAGGCCGTCATCTTTTAGTTGGTACTGTTCTTTCTGAACCTGCTCAAAATACTAAATCATTTGGGCAAGAGATTTGATTGCTATGCAACCTGTACAATGTCTTTGTTTTCTAAAAGGGACACTGAGTTTCTAGCAATATTTTAAATTGTCATTCTTCTTGTTCTGGCTATCATTTTGGTTCTACCCCAATTTTAGAATGTCTGTTTCCTCAGCTGCAAATGAGCTTCGAAGAAATGATTCGAGGTCTTGTTTGAGAATTACTACTGTTTCTCATCATACTAGCCCTCTCATTTTAGCATGATTTTTGCATGAACCAGTACTAAGTGCTATGTAAATCCCTCATTCCTTCTATATTTATTTGGAATCATACTATGTAGAAGCAATTTCTTGTTCCCTACTTCTACTTAGTCATTTATCTGTGAATGGAATGAATGAGTGAGTGATTGTGTTGTGTAGGTTTTTCCATTATTTCTATTCTGAAATTGTCTTAGATTTTGTCACTGGGAATCCATCAAACTTTTTGATATATCTTGTTTATTTTTTAAGTGTTTTCTTGTACCATGGAAATGTTCCGTGTTCTTTTTGAACATTTTCCTGCTTCACCCTAGAATCATCTGTTTATTTTTCCAAGACCTGATTATTTAGAAACTAAGATCTTAGTGCAAGCTTAACAATTTAGAATCACCTGTACATTTTGCATTTTACATGACTTTATGCATATGGTCTTTCTTAGAAATTCTAGGTGGTGCCAGCACTGTTCCTCAACTTCTTTCTGTGGCTTGCTTGAGGCAGTGATCTCTTTAACACTAATGATTACCTACAGTTATGCTAAAAAGTGCATACACTAGTTCATTCATTTTCAAAAATGGGATCAAATACAAGCAAACAGTGTTTTTCAGTATAAAACCAGGTACCAAGAACTCCTTTCTTGTTCTGGGTGACCCCTTGTGTTGAAAAGTAGAGGTGCTGATAAGAAGGGCTCAAGTAGAAAGGAAAAGTTTTGAAAGTGATGTTGGCAACATATGTACAATTGTGATCAATACAATTGATGTATGGATTGTTATAAGAGCTTTAAATAAGATGATTAAATAAGAAAAAAGAAAGAAAAGTAGAGGCGTATCTCATAGGGTTTTTAATGGTTGTGACTGTTTAGAAGAGGTCACTATTTTCATTTTGTTTAAAATGCTGAAGAAAGGTTTGTTGTTGCTGGTGACTGTGAGGGAGTTCATCTCTTACTCATGGTGACGCCTGTGTTTCAGAGTAGAACTGCTCCATAAAGCTTTCCTGGTTGTAAGTTTTACTGAAAACAAAAAAAAAATTGCATGTCTCGAAGAAAGGCTTAGGTAAGCTATTGTAATGTAATGTATGTAAGATTACAATAATCATGATTAACCACTCGAAGCCTGAGAATTTTGCTTTAATTTTTAAAATGTAGGTATGTTCTACTATCTTTGTGCTTTATTGTATAATTCTTTTGGAAGTGGAGGCGATTATCTGTTTATTGCCTTTTCTGTGTGATGAGCCCTACGAGTTGTGCAGTGTAACTGCATAAATGTAAATTGTTGGTCACTTTTGCAAGAGGGGGAAGTCCAGGTGACACTTTGGTAAAGGCATGTGGCTGTTAACTGCAAAGCCAGTATTTCAAATCCATCAGCTGTTTTATAAGGGAGAAAAACGAGGCTGTCTGCTCCTATAAAAATAATACAGTTTCAAAAACCTTTTATAAGATAATTTGAAAACTATCTCAATCGTAGTGGATTTATTTATTTTGGTTTATTGTTTTGCTGCAAGACTCAGGAAAAATGTATAAACTTATTCCCCATCTAACAAATAAGCAAAACATACTGACTATCCTTGGGTTTGAGATTCTTAGCAACATGAAAATGGCAGAGGAGTGGAAAAAGGTATCAATTTTGTTTAACTTACTCTAGTTCTCTTTAAATAAATTTGTTGTATGTGGAGCTAGACTAAGTTGTATGTACCTCCATTTATTGGCTATGAGATCTTCGACAATAAATTTTCTACTCCATGGTAGATATGATGAGAATACTCTTTGTATTTAAGTAACCAGGAAGAAAATTATTTTCTAATAATTGATATTTCTTTTGTTTTAATAGGTATCAGCAGATGTTGCATACAAACTTGGTCTACCTTGCTACAATAGCAGACTCTAATCAAAATATGCAGTCTCTTTTACCAGCAGTAAGTACTTTTGAACTAGTGTAAAGCTGCCAGTACTTAAAGGATTATGTTATGGTTCAACTCAATTTTTTTTTTTAATGACTCAATTTCATTTCATGATTTTTGAGACTTATTTAATATACCCTTTCTGTTCTGATGTTTGAAGTTTTTCCCTTTATTAACCAAAATTTTTTGTGCCTTAATATTTAATTTTAATTAACTTACCTAGAAACAATTTCCCCCCAGAAGAAGTTATAACCATCCTTCTACATACCAACCCACCTACCTACATACTTAATTATTTTTCATTTTAATTGTAAAGTAATTCAAAGCAAATCTCATACATCACGATTTCATCAGTAAAGGCTTCAATATACATTTCTAGCATTTAATCACAATTATATTCTCTTCAACAAAATTTCTTGGTAATTTAACAATAACCAATTTTCTCCTGATTTCATTAAAAATTGAAGACATCTTTTAATGTTATTTGCCTCAAGATCCAAACAAGGTCTATGTAGCACATTAATTGACTTGTGTCTTCTGTATCGTTTAAACTGTATCAATTACACTCTTTATTTCCCATTTATCTGAAGACTTTTGGTCAGATGCCCTGTAGAATTTTTCACATGCTGAATTTGGTTGATTGGTATTCTCATGGTCCTTTGTTCTGTTTTTTCTTTCCTCTGATCTGGATGATGAGTATCTTGATAATCAAGCTTTTATTCTTTGTTTGTGAAGAGTGTTTTACGGGTGGTGCTTTTCATTTCTTATAAAAGAAGGAACATGAGTGGCTGTTCTATTTTCAGTAACGTTACCATTAATCAATGGCACAGTTGACTTCAGCCATGTAAATCCTTTATAGAATCCCCTTACTGGTTTTGGCAGTCATTGATGCCCATTGACACAATCACAGGATTCTGTTTTTACCATTACTCCTGCACCGTTTTAACAAAACCTTTCCTTTCATCAAATACATGGTTCTCTTGAAAAGAGTCTACTAGAAAGCCTCCCCTTTAAAAAAAAAATCAATTTTCAGAGTAATAAATTGGTCTTTAAAAGCCTGTAAAGGTGACCAGTTTTTTTTTTTTTTTTTAAGAATTGCATGAATTTACAGACGTTAGGTTTAAAACCCATTGCAAACATTCTTTTAAAGTGACTGAATAATCTTATTTTGGTGGGGGCCTCATCATTTGTCCCCTGTCCTTTGGCATGCCTCCCGAATTCTTTTATCTCATCTCTCCTTTGCTTTAGGATTTGAAAGAGAGATCAGGCTGACTTTCTATGCGTTTTCTATCTTAGAACTGGAATCATTTTTCTAAGGAGTATTTTAAGTTTTATTTAATAGGGGATAGTATGAAGAGACCACAATGTCGGTGTGTGGGGCATTCATTATTACCAAGCTTTCGTTGTTTCTAGAACTTTAATGGGCAAAACTAAACTTTGTTTTACTTTTTCTTTTTAAAAAGAGCAGTAAAATAGTTCAATTTTAGTATTTCTACTTCAACTGGAAGATTACAGAGTTTTTAATTTAAAAAAATGTTTAATCGTTATATTGGGAGCTTTTACAGATACCATAACATTCTATAGTTCAATAACATTAAGCAGTATTGTACAATTTCTGCCACAATCAGATTCAAAACATTTTCTTTCTTCTTGAACAGTTTTTATTTTATATCTTAGTATCTTCTTGCTTTAAAATATCTAAGTTCCCTAACGGCATTTCTATTATTCTCTTATTGCTGTACTGCTGTGTATATATCATACAGTTCTATGACAGTGTTAATAATAAAAAATCACTAGTTGCTTTGGAGTTGATCTTATTCATGGTGACTTCAGGTGTGTCAGAGTAGAGCGGTGTTGCAAAGGGTCCTCAGTGAAGGAGTTCTGAGAAGTCGATTGTTTGGTCTTTCTTTGAGATCTCTCTGGGAGGACTTGAAACTTTCAGTGCCTTGGTTAGCAGCACAGTGTGGTTTTTATTCTCATCTCGACCAGGAATCCTGTACTGCTGGACATAACTTATTTGTTTTCAAGGTGTATCACACCAGAGATAGATGACCAGTTAACTTTTTTCTATATTTAAAGTTGTTCTTTTTTTTTTTTAATTTATTTTTTTTGGGGGGGGGGGGCATCACTGCCTTCCGATGGGAGTAGGAGGTCCAGCCTTGCCCCTGGAGAGCTGCTGCTGGATTTGAACCGCCAGCCTAGTATGTCGCAGTCCCGCAAACCATCACTACGCCACCCGGGCTCAGCCCAAAGTTGTTCTTTTTTATGTGTTTATTGGCCTGAACTTGTGTGACATTGTATCAGTTTCAATCTACAGTGACCCTATACAACAGGATAGAACTGACCCAGAGACTTTATTAAGTTGCAAATTTCCAAGCAGATAACCAGATCTCTTTTCCCTGCAGAGTTGCTGGTGGGTTTGGAACACAATCTCTGTTAGCTTCCAAGCACTTAACATTTGGGCAGAATTTAATGTTGTGAAGGATGTAACTTATAAGTTTACTTTTAATTAGTTTGCAGGTGAATAGTTTTCATTTCAGCAGTATTTATCTGAAACACAAACATTCTTTACACATGTATTGTGTATTTAATATTTATGTGTGGATCTGCTTCATCTTAATTCTGTTCAGTTAGCTTTTTTTTTTTTTATTTTTATTTTTTTATTTTTATTTTTTTATCAGTTAGCTTTTTATAAATGTTTTCTCACTTTCTGTTGTCCTGTAAGTCTTGATATATTTTAGAGAAGTTACTTACTTAGCCCCTTTTTTTCAATAATATCTTGGCATATTAGTCCTTTGCATCTCCATATGTATGCATACTTAACCCAGGAACACATAAACTTAAGTACCATATATAACCTTGTTTTTTCATTGAGGTTACCTTGACTCTAAATCACTTTGGGAAGTGTGACTATCCTTACAATATTGCATCTTCCAAATCTTGCTGCTTGCTTATATTCTCACTTATTTCATGTTTAGTATCTGTCAAGACAGTTTTATCACTTTCCCTTCAAAGAATTTGCACATTTATCATTGGATTTATTGATAGTTATTTCAAAAATTTTTTTCTATAACAGTTTTATTGGCCCATCATTTACATTTCATATAATTCAGTGGGTTAGTCATTTAGTCATAGAAAATGTGCTGTCATTACTGTTGTCAATTTCAGAATATTTCTCCCCCATGGTTAAATCGCCTTTAAAATGAGTAGTGCAGACCCAGTGAAAAGTGCTGTTTGCCCCCTTTCAAAATTTTCAAAGCCATTATTTTTGAAGCTTCCCATTCTGACTGCTACTGTTGTGTCTGTGGAAATGCTAGTGTTTGAATCTCGTCAGCTCTTAGTTCTGAGTTTTTCTTTCGGTTCTTTCAGTTTTCTGTATTTGTAATCAGATCATTTTTGAATGATGAGTTTTGTTTCGTTCTTACCAAAACTTCTTTTGTTTCTTTGTCTGGAATCTGGAACTATACTAATAAATTTTTGCAGTCTGGTGCATTGAAGCCCACTGGTCTGTCTTGTTCTTTTGATGGATTATTTACTCATGCATGATTTTATAGTATCATTCTTTGGCCATTGGGTCAAATTCAGAGTTTTGCAGATCTTTTGAATGTTGACCTATTACATATTTCATTGTCCCCATGGCCACTGAGTCTAGGTTGGGTCCTAGAAATCCTGTCGAAGGTTTCCAAGACTGTAAACGCTATGAGAATCGTCAGCCTCATCATTTTCCTGTGGGGTAGTATGTGAGATATGATATCAAAAATCATTACCAATCTCATCAGAAAAGCCTGTACTTAATAGGATGCCTTCAGTTCCCAGGTAGTAGATGTAATTTTGCCAAATCTCCAGTGCTTGCTTAAAAATGTGACTTGATCACTAGTAACAAATGTTCTAGGTTGTTTTTCTTGAAAAGATATGTCTCATTTTGAGAAAGTGTCTGCCACATACCTAAGTCTGAATAAATACAGTTTGTCTAGTGTGTGCATTTTTTCAAGTAAATAAAGTGTATTATGGAAATGAGGCCCAGTATTTCTAGCAACTTGCTCACAAAATGCCTTTCCTAGAGCATCTTGGTTTCTGTTTCCCACTTTTCACCTAGAATATTTAAATGATATGAGAAATTTAATAAATTGCTATTTTCCCCAGTTTTATTGGGGCACCTCTAAGTGAAGACATTGTTCATTTACATTAATTGTGAGAGTGTGGTAGTAAAATTAGCCCTGTTACCTTGGTTATTGTACATTTTCTATGTATAAAGCAGCAGCAGTCACTATAATTTTGTACAAGTAGCATGCTTAAGCAGCACTGGTGTGGTGGGTTATGTGTTGGGCTACTAACTGCAGGGTTAGCAGGTCGAATCCACAGTCTAGGGAAGAAAGGTGAGGCTTTCTATTCCTATAAAGACACACACCTTGGAAACCCAAAGGGACAGTTCTACTCTGTGCTGAAGGCCCTCTGAGTCAGAAACTGCTTGATGGGTTAGCATGTGCTTTTTTATGCTCTGTGTACTCGCTACCCCACATGTGTGCTTTTAATAAGCATGCTAACCAATAAGTTTTACACCTTCTGATTTGATAAGAAGTTTCTGTCATGGTGCATGTTGTCCTAATAACAGATCCTCACCAACTGACCTTTCCATTTCTAAGGAATCCTCTCGGCGGGATTCCAACCCAGGTCTGCATATTTGTTTCTCCAATGCAGGAAGTCACTTTTCTGCCCTCGACACAGCCCTTGCCAAGGCAGCCCGTTCTGGGTTAGAGAGGCCACTGGGTGGGTGAGGCTGGGGCACAACAGTCGCACTCATTCTGGCCTGCCATCCGGCTGTGCTCAGGCTGTTTGGCTTTCCCACCCGCAGTCCTGCGGCAGAAAACTGTAGACATGGAGGGCGGGTGTGCCCTTTCCTCAGATGAGCCCGAGCCATTGGCTGTGTGCCGCACCTACATGTTTTATCAATTCCAGACTGAAGAAATTAGTAAAATTCTTCAATTTTGTCATTGCTGTCTTTAGTGGTTGGTGTAGAAATTTAAATAATACTTGTACTATTATTACTAGATTTCCTTGTATGTGTAGATATTATCGTGTCACAGACAGCATTGCATTTCACGATCTTGAAATGTCCTTTTTTGCATGATGAATGGGACACTATTGTTCTTGAGTTTGTCGTTCCCAGCATAGTAAACCATTTAATTGTCTGATTCAGAATGACTAATTCCAGTCCTTTTCAGCTTTCTGCTGCCCAAGATACTGACCTTTATGTACTCCAGTTCCTTTTTACTACTTCCAGTTTCCCTCGATTCATACTTTGTACATTCCAACTTCCAAATATTAATCAATGTTTCCAGTTGCTCCCAATTTGAGTCGTGCCCCCTCAGGGAAGGGAGGCCCTCAAAGCTCTCTGCTCTCCCATATGGGTGCAGGCAGTCCCCTCTACTTTGAGAAGGTCGTTCTTCCACAGCCATATTTCCTGTGCTTTGCAGTCTGAGGGACTCATCTTTGGTCCTATCTCTGTCATGTTCTGCTGCTATTCATGAGGTTTTCAGTAGCTGACAATATTCTGCTACTGTTCATAAGGATTTCTGCGGCTAATTCCTCAGAAATGGAGAGCCTTTTTTTGTAACCTGTTAGCCTGGGACGCTCTGCTGAAGCTTGTTCATTGGGGAGAGCAACAATGACTGTGAGAACAGGGCGGGACTGGACAGTTGTCAGAACCTGTGGCACCAAATGACAGCAAGAACAAATTGAAACCTAACCTAAAGCTTTTGTAAAAAGAATTGCACACAAGGTCCAAGTAAAATGCCTTAAGTATTAGTCTACTGACTTTCTAATAGTCACTTTTCTCCTCACACCTTTTTCCCCATTAAATTTTGGTTTTTTGATATTTGGCTTTCTTTCAAACAGGAAGAGCTCCGACAACAAGAAGGTTCAAGCCTGTTAGTCGCTATTCTAAGGTCAGAAAGGATCCTGGTCAGGTGCTCCTTTTGCTGTCCAATCACATGTAAGCCATGTGGGTCACATGCTCTCTCAGCTCAGGGCCAACATGGCTCTTTGTGAAGTTTTGGCAACATATTTTAAACTGAACTTTGAACAATATTAAAATAAATTTTTTATTTTGAAGTATACCAAGCAGATACTTGAATTCGTTCATAAGAGAATATACAAACTGTTATTCCATATTAAGTATATCCCAGAAATGAGGATGTGAGTTTTTGTCTCACATACTTAAAAGTTCCAGTCCATTATAGCTAATGCCTTCCTTCATTGGTGTGCTCACCCTGGGCACCAGTTGGGGAGAGTAGGAGTTGATGTCTCTTGGATCCTAGCTCTCTGACTTGACCAACTCTGGGGTCCAGGTTTTATTCAGTGGTAAGCAAAGTTTGGAAATTCCCATGACATCCCGTTGCCTTGGGTAACATCAGTCTGGTTCATTTGGTGGTCATATGTTGAGTATTCTTCTGGCAGGAACGAGTGATCTCTTGTAGCAGGTGGGCATTGAATTGCCTGGGGAGGTTGTTTATGTTTTGCAAGGAAGGTCAGCATCTTGCAAGGCAGTTTTCACAAAATGGAGTTTCTTGTGCTCTCATCAATAGTGGCTGTAAAGTTGGGCTCAAATACAGTAATCAGGAAGACGGTGCAGGATTGGGCAGAGCTTTGTACCTTTGTACACAGGACAGCTATAAGTGCAAATCAATGTGATGCACCTAACAGCAGCTTCGATGGGCAGCGATACAAGTAAGATGAAATCTTGAACATCGTGTTACTGCTTGCTTGTCTAGTTTGAAGATTTTTTCCCTTTATATTGAGGTGTAAATCATACCAAAAGCTGGATCTTTGATCTTTATTCTGAAGTGCTTCAAGTGCGCCACACAATCAACAAGCAAGGTCGGATCATCTTCACTTGTTGGTATCTCAATTGATAGTTTATCAATTCCTGGAGTCTCTCTCTCTCTCTCTCTCTCTTTCACTTTCGCAACTCCACCAATATTCAAAAGCAAGTTTCAAGATTCTCTTCTGACAATGATGTTGATTTTTTTTCTTTCTTTCCTGTCTTCTTAATAAGGGCCTTTCCTTGCCTCATATATGATGTCATCCCACAGCTTGTTTATCTTTGGTCACTAGTGTTCACTGTGTTAAATCTGTCTTTAAAATGGACAGTACATCAAAGTTGGCTATCCTCAAGTTCTTTCTTTAGCTTCTGTTTGAACTTGGATAGGACTAGTTGTGGTCTGTTCCACAGCAAGTGCCTGATCTGGTTCTAACCGATGATCACGAGTTTCTCCCTTGTTCATTTCCAAAGATGTAGTTAGTTGATTTTGTATACTCCACCTTGTGAAGTTACCTTTTATATTGTCGAAAAAATGTATTTCTTACCAATATAGCAGATTCTACAGGATTTTATCATGTTATCTTTGACATGGTTTCTGTCAACAAGGCCATGTTTTCCAAATACTGATGCTCTTTGTTTTCAAAAATTTCCCCATTGGTTTAGGAAAGAATTAGGAGTAAGCAATTTAAAATTAGAAAATTTGATATATTTAGTTTCTTTGATAAAAAGTTTTGGGGAAAATAGACTCTAAGTTCATATTGCAGTAGTTTACTTTAGACACATAGCCCAGAAATTATTTATATATATATATATATGTGTGTATATGTATATATGTATATATATATATATTAGCCCAGAAATACAGAAAAAAATTTAGAGCTAGGAAATATAGCATAGTGCTTTCTTAATTGTGGCTGCATGAAACTTTAGAACCTCCCAGTAACTAAATTGGTCTGCAGTGTTGTCTGTGTTACAGTATTTTCAGAACTTCCCAGCTAAACTTCCCAGAATCTTACATTTCCATGCTTTACAAATAAAATGCCTAATATCTCTGACGATATGAAAAATTTCATAAAAGATTTATATTCTTGATGCTGAGTAGGATGAATCATGTTTTTAAGAAAAATTTCATCAGCCGTTTTATTGGAACATCATCCAAGTATCACGTTTCAATGGTTCAATTTTACCAGGAAGAGTTGTATAATCATTGCCACAATCAATTTTAGAATCATTATCTTTAGAACCAGGAGAAAGATGAGACTCCCGTAAAGTCATCATAAGAGATTAAATGAACTTTTCCATAATGTATGATGAAGGGAGAGCACAATTAGAAAATATAAATGGAGAGAGGAACCAGATTTGAGATTTATTTGAAGTGGAAATAGCATGAATTAGTAACTCAATGGATATTGAGGTACGTGAGTCAAAAGAAAGAATTTGGAAGACTTGACTGATTCTTTCGCCATCCACTAAGCTTGCAAAGGTTTTAGATGAGTTAAGTTTTGTCATAATAGGTTTGAAATGTCTGAGGAACATGTAAGTACATCAAGGGATAAGTGAAAGAATTGCTAACCTGCTGTGAGTGACCAGCTGAGGCCTGAATTTGGTCCTTGTGATCACTTTGAGTTTTTTTTCTCACAGTTCTGTGATGTATATTGCTGTAGGCAGAAGAAGCAGAAGATTGAATTAATTCATTTGGGTTGAGTTAGAAATTGGCTGGGGTAAAAATCAAAAATTTTTTAAAAAGGTAATTGGTTAATGAAATTGATGCAGGCAATATTACAAAGTATTACAAGAATGGTTATTGAAATTTGAAGAATAAGGAACAGCGTTGAATTTGGAGTATGTGTTTTAAGCATTTAAGAATTAGTTTAGGGCTGAGCCCCGGTGGCGCAGTGGTTGTGTGCGGGACTGCGGTCCACTGGGACGGAGGTTCAATTCCAGCCGTGGGGCTGGGCCTCCTACTCCCACCACCGGAGAGCCGTGATTGCTCCCCCCACCACCAAAAAAAAAAAAAAGAATTAGTTTAATGAGAAGACATACTAGTTGGTGACTGAAGAGTGGTATAATATGAAAATGTTTTCAAAAAGTTTTACTGCGCAAGTTTCAAGAAAGTCTCATTAGCAAGAAGTTTTTTTGAGAAGTGCATATAAACTGACGGGGCTCTCCTTTACATTTCATGACTTGTTTCTACTTATATCCTTATTTTCACCAAGAAAATGAAGACTTAAAGATGAAAAGTAACTTTCCCCTAGATAATCCTCTACCACTGTTGGGGCTTCGGTTTTTCCTTTTCATTTCATTAATTTTTTTTACTTATTTGGCAATCAGGAGTCCTAGCGGCGGAAGTGAGTACCTGCAGTTGGTTTAATTAACCAATTATTCAGTTTGAGGTCACTACTTGCTCTTTGGAAGAAAGATAAGGCTTTCTGCTCCCATAAAGAGGCTCAAAACCCTCAGGGGCACTTCTCTCCTGTCCTTTGGGGTTGCTGTGAGTCAAAATTAACTTCATAACAATGAGGTTGGTCTTTTATTTGGAAATAGTACGTTTCTTGTGATATTTAATGGAGGATTTATAGATTCTTTTAGTAATTTTGTTTCTTTGGATGGAAAAGCACTAACCATTGGTAGACATTTTGAAGTCACACACAACACAATGCAAAAAAATACTTAGCAGCTGAAACACTTGAGTAAGTTGATAAAAAAAAATCTGGTCTTTAATGTGTGAATATATAATAGCTTTGCTGTTGTAACAAGACCTTAAATAATCATAACTAAACTGCATTGATTTTTTTTTTTGAAAATATATTTTTCAGTAAAATACTGGTCTTACTGTAGTAGTGTAGGATTGAGTATAGGGCTCTGGTTCTTTGTGTTGGCTTTGTTTGTCTGATTGAAAATGTTACCATGGAGTCCACACTTCTAAGTAGAAAGGGGACTACAGGAAGTTGAGGCATTTTGCGTCTCTTTTAAGGGTTTTGCTTCATTGTATAGGAGTTCTGGTAGCATAGTTGGGCTGCTAATGACAAGGTCAGTGGTTTGAATTCAACAGTGGCCTTGAGGGTGAAAGATGAGGCTTTCTGCTCCTTTCAAGATTCACAGCCTCAGAAACCCAAAGGGGCAGATCTGGCCTGTCTTATATGTGTCAGAATCAACTCAATGACAATTTTCTGTTACATTCCGGTCAGCCAGAATTAATTGCATGGTCATACTTGCCTCCTAAAAAGCTTGGATAATAAAATCCTCGTTTTGGATGTTCATATGTATAGCTGTAATTTGGGAATACTCTTGAAAGTAAAAAGGAGAATGGATATTAAAGAATGTTTGCTACATAGTAGAAATGCCAGAAGGTCTCAATTTATAATCTAAAAATGAGTAGTAGTCTTTTTTTATTTTTTATTTTTTAGCTATTCAATGGCATGCCTTTGGGAAATAATCATCTCTGGGTTTAGAATATGGTTCTGAAATAACATTATATGGATCTACATGGGAGAAAGATGAGCTACTTATCCAAGAAGTAGATTTGCTTTACTAACTTAGCAGGCAAAATGTAGTAAGAAAAAAATCAACTGTTTACAGCCTATTTTGAATGTTTAAGTATGTGTTCATCTTAGAAAGAGGCTGTTTTTTTTTTCTTTGGGGGGGGACATCACTGCTCTCCAGTGGTGGGAGTAGGAGAGGCTGAGTTTTTTAGAATTACTTAGTTTACTTTTCACTTATGAATTAGATTTTAAAATTTTCTAACTTTAGCCATCTATTTTCGAATTATTTTTATTTATATATTTTTAATTCATATCGTACACTGTCCGATGTGTCCCTTCACCCACTTCTCTGGTGTCCATACCCTAGAGAGGAGGTTATATGTAGATTCCTGTAATTGGTTCCCCCTTTCCACTCCACTTTCCCTCCAACCTCCCGGTATCACCACTCCCACCACTGGACCTGAAGGGGTCATCTATCCTGAATTCACCATGTTTCCGGGTCCAGTGTACATCCCCCTATCCAGCCGGATTTGTAAGGTAGCATTTGGATCATGATGGTGGGAGGAAGCACTTAAGAACTAGCAGAAAGTTGTATATTTAATTGTTGCTACACTGTACCTTGACTGGCTTGTCTCCTCCCTGCAACCCTTCTGTAAGGGGATGTTGCTTCACCTATTGATGAGATTTGGATCCCTAATCTGCACTCTCCCTCATTTATAATGATATAATTTTTAGTTCTTTGATGCCCGACACTGGATCCCATCGACACCTCGTGATCACACCAGCTGGTGTGCTTCTTCCATGTGGGCTTTGTTGCTTCTGAGCTAGATGGCCACTCGTTTACTTTCAAGTCTTTACGACCCCAGACACTTTATCTTTTGATAGCCGAGCACCATTAGCTTTCTTCACCCCATTTGCTTATGCACACCTTTGTCTTCAACGATCATATGAGGAAGGTGAGCACGCATGCAATGTTAGGGTTTTTAGTTCTTGAAGCCTGATACCTGATCCCTTTGACACCTTGTTTCACAAGCCGGTGTGCTTCTTCCATGTGGGCTTTGTTGCTTCTGAGCTAGATGTCCATTTGTTGACCTTCAAGCCATTAAGACCCAATTCTTGAATTTATTAAGCATAGTATGTTTTGTGTAATAGTTGTTCACTATAAAGAGTAAAAATATCTAGTCTCTTAAAAAATTAGATTAATTTAGAGTTAGTAGTCTTTTATTTATTGCTTTTCACATCCTAAATTGTTTTGTTTTGGGGAAAGTGCTTTATTTACTTATTTATTTCTAAATTGCAATTTTGTGTAGTGCTACACTTGATGTTTTAGGCCACTCTTAACTAACTGATAAATTTGAGATTTTTATTAGTTTTCAAGTTTGGTAATCACACTAGCAGAACATCTGTTAAGGTACTTCACAGAGTAAAACTTTGAATTGGGGTTGGGAGGGGAAAAGAGGAGCTGATACCAAAGACTCAATAGAAAGTATTGTCTAGAAAATAGTGATGGCAACATATGTACAAATATGTGTTTTTAAGAGTTGTAAGAGTCTCCAACCTTACCACCCTGAGTGTGTCCGATGGAATCTGATCTCAAGCTAAGCATGATCGGGCCTGGTTAGTACTTGGATGGCAGCGCTGTAAGAGACCTCAGTAAAATGACCTTTTTTTTTTGGCATCACTGCCTTCTGGTGGTCGTGGGAACTACCCAGCCCTGCTCCTGAGAACCGCCGCAGGATTTGAACCCCCAAGCCTGTGGGCCGCAGTCCCGCACTCAACCACTTATGCCACCGGCCACCGGGGCTCAGCCCCCAGTAAAATGATCTTTAAAAATGATTATTGGGCTGAGCCCCGGTGGCGTAGTGGTTGTGCGCAGGACTGCGGCTCACTGGGCTGGAGGTTCAATTGCAGCTCACAGGAGCAAAGGCTGGGCCTCCTACTCCCACCACCAGAGAGCAGTGATGCCCCCCCCAAAAAAATTAGTGTTAAAGAAGTTTAAATAGTTGTAATGAAATGAAATGACGCATGTGCCTATAGATGTGTAGAAAAATTGTGAGAGCAGGATTTATTACGCTTAGACATTTTTACTTAGTTTTTGGAATATTCAGTAAGTCTAAGTAGGAACATCAATGACAACTCATACAAAGGTCTACTACATTTTCCACGGACTTTTCTGCAAATAATACCAATTTAAATATGGATTGCCCCCTTTTCTGTTTAAGTGGGACTTCATTTTATACATTATTCTATACCTTGTGATTTTATTTTATTTTTGTTTTTTTGTGTGTTTTTTTTGACATCACTGCCCTCTGGTGATCATGGGAGCCACCCAGTATTGCTCCTGAGAGCCGCCGCTGGATTTGAACTGCCAAGCCCATGGGCCACAGCCCCACACTCAACCACTTACGCCACCAGGGCTCAGCCCTTTTGACCCGACCTGGAAACGAAGATGGGCAGGGGACGCAGAGAATGGAGACAAGACAGGATTCTGATCAAGTCTCGTTTATTGGGGCAAAACTCAGGGTATATAGAGCCAATGGTCAGGAGTAAAGGTCACAGCTTATGCTAATGAGGTAGAGTTAACAGGGGCCAATCCTGGATGAGTGCCAAATAAGGGGAAAAAGGCGCGCAAAAGGGGCTGTAGTCCTCAACTTGGTCTGTATGCTAATGGGGGCATACAGGAATGAAGCGGGGCAACTTAAAGCAACCAATCACAAGGCTACAATATGATCTAATGGGCTAAAGGTTACAACATATGTAAGCACTGTAAAACAATTCAAAGGTATAGTGGCTAGAATGTAACACAAGCAGAGCAAGCTATATAGTTTATACAAAAAGGTAAACTATAAACTAAACATAGATGCCAGGAACCGATACAGGAAAAGGCTGTGTGTGTCCCAGCACGAGAGCATGGCAATGTGCGTCAGTGTAGGAGAGCGATTGCCGGCTCCTCACACCCTTTATTTTATTTTTAAAATGAGATGGTTACACTTTCATTTAGCAATTATGGAAAGAACTTTTCTTAAATGTTAGCAATATTATGATATTTTAGATTTCATTAGCTGCAGTATTTTGTAAGTAGTATAAGATTGACTATTTTTTTCCTTGAAACGCCCGTGATATACCTAATTCACTTTTGAACTCTTTAGCTGCTCAATTCATCACCCACAAATTGTCCAGTAACTGTAGATTTCTGGCTTTGCACAATGCTGACTGTCGATTCAGCCGTGCAGTGGTGAGTGGTGGTTCCCCGGTATGTATCACTGAACCTGAGTACAAAGCATGAATTCACTTTCCAGTTGACGTACCTGTTTGGGTCTGACATGGGCTTCTTACAGCTCAAAGGTAATTTTTTCTTCCATTCTCACTTTTCTTTGTATTTTAACAAAAGAAAAAGGGAAGAAATATTCCCTAGAATTACCTCAAGTGAGTGATGCACATACTAAGATTCTTTAGTCAGAAACCTTGTGGTTTTCCCAAGCTTCTCTTCTATTTTTTACTTGCCATAGCTTGGTTTCCAAGTCTTTTTTCTTCTCTAATAAACTTCCATGCTGCTGTACAAAAAGTGTCTAATTAAACATTTTGATATAAAAACAGAAAAGACGACTATAAGTGAGATACCTCTGAAATAACTATTGTTAAGAGATTCAGTACAAATGAAGACATCAGTATTTTTATGTTCTGGAGATAAAAGCTTGTTGAGAGTAAAGCAGAGGGGGAAACTAAAGAAATTTGGATATTTTAAGACTATAAAACAAAACCTTTTCTTTGCCAACCATGTTATAGATGACATTAAAGTTCAATCAGTAAATGCTATTTTTAAAGTCCTATGTTTTCAAAAGTATAATGGAAATGTAGTAGTGAAATGATTAGCTCTATTTAGACTTGGGGGAAGTTTGACAAAGGCAGTAATGTTGTGTTTTATAGAGAATCGAAATATAGAGTACACTCCTGGATTTAATATTGTAGGGAGCGTTTTGCTAACTTCATTGTCTGGCTTGCCTTTTCATATATAAAAGAATCATGTTAACTATTTCCTGCACTGTATCTATAAAATTTAGTAGATGTTTAACTGAGTGTATATATTCAGAGGTGAAACATATTTGAAAAACCAAATTCACTCCCACTGAAATCAGTTCTAACTCATGACAGCCCTGTAGGACGTGGTAGATGTACCTGTGGGTTTTAAGACTATAATGCTCTGTGGAGTAGAAAGCACGGTTTTATCCCCGTGGAGAGTAGCTGGTGGTTTCGAACTGCAGACCTTACAGATCACAGCCCAACCTGTGACTACTATGCCACCAGGGCCCCTTGAAACATATAAAAAGAAATATAAATATTAGAACGTATACACACTCTCGCACATTATATTATACAGCCATATTAAAATTAGTGAAAGTAACATAGGAAAGTATGAGGTCGCCTAAAATTATTCCTTTGATATTAGTTGAAAATTTGTATATCTCACTTCCACTGCGAACATCATTTGGAAATGCAAGGAAATTAAATGCTGGAAGTTGAGTACTTATTTGCACAAGTTTGCTGAAGTACCGTATACACATATTTGTACAGGGTCATTTATTGAAACATTAACAAAAATTTAGAAACATAATAGTAATGGGAATGGGTTAGAATCCTTTGTGGTGATTCATTTGATCCTACACTTTTAACAAGTACATATTTTTCTTATAAATAATAGTTCATTTTTAATTTTGAAATGTGCATATTGAAACATCTACCAGTCCAACAGTTTTTCCATAAACAGTCTGTTGGCATCAAACTTTGTTACTATAAATGTTTTCCAGAAATTCGTTCTCCCTTAAGCAGTAATTCCCCCTCTCTCGTTCCCTCCCTTCCTGGTAACTCTTAGTCATCTCTGATCTCTAGGTCTTTGCCTGTTTCATGTAAGTGGAATCATAACAAGATTTGCCACCTTGTGAGTGACTTCTTTAACTGAGCATGAGTTTTCTAGGGTCAGCCATTTTGTACCATTTATCAGGACTTGACTTCTCTTTATGTTCGAGGAATATTTCATTGAATGTATATGCCACATTTTGCTCATTCACTCACCTGTTGACAAATGAATAAGCACATAGTACTTTTATGATTAATCTATATCAATAAAAATTCTAGGAAAGGAAATTCAAAATTTTAAAAAGCATCTTTTTGTTTCTTCAAGCAAATGAATGATTGAGAGATTTATCTTAACAATCTTTCTGTAGTTGATTAGTAATTTTGAAGTATATTCCAGAGAATGCCCTAGTCTGAGGAGAGGAAGACACGTACTTTTTGTTAAAGGTTTTATGGATCTGGGGTAACTGTTTAGCAATTACATTATCCAGGTTGCGTAGATTTAGTTTTTCTGACTGAGATAAAGTGTAACTGGTGGGCTTATTTAGGGTCTCCACTTTCTCATAACATAGGAAAGTTGAATAAATGGGGAACCAGATAGTAGGACTCTTAATATTGAAATTGGACCTAGCATACCTACTACTTAGGCTCTTGGGACCTACTCTCCCAAACTCAACTACCATAAAGTTGATTGTGATTGATAGTGATCTTCTAGGACAGGGTAGAACTGCACCTGTGGTTTCTTGAGACTAACTTTATGGGAGTAGAAAGCCACCACTTTCTCCTGAGGAATGATGTGAGTTTGAACTGGTAACCTTGTGATTAGCAGCCCAACTCATAACTTCTACCACTAGGCTTCCTCTCTCGGGGCCTATGTCCATAGGAAATTTGAGGAGGCTTCAAAAAGTTCATGGAACAATTCTGTTAGATTACAATTGCACTTTTCCACAAATTGTTTAGAAACCTCTTTGTTAGTGGAAAATGTTCTTGATGCAAGCTAATTTAATCAGATGTGTTAGTCTAGGCAGACTATAGAAACAAATTCATAGACCCTGACAAATATATAAGAAAGATCTCTGGGCTGAGCCCCAGTGGTGTAGTGGTTGTGCGTGGGACTGCGGCCCACTGGGATGGAGGTTCAATTCCAGCTCCACATGAGCAAAGGCTGGGCCTCCTACTCCCACCACCAGAGGGCAGTGATGCCTAAAAAAAAAAAAAAGAAAAAAGAAAGATCTCTATATAAAGAGTTTGTTAAGGAAGCATGCCAGCCCAGTCCAGATCAAGTTCTTAAGTCTGATCTTAGCCCACATAGCCGATGGTAGTCTATAATTTTCGCACATGCAGTGTTCCCAAGTGCAGGAGGATCAGAGGCCAGTGGGTGGAAAGTCTTGTGGAAGTCTCTTAGTGCTAGTGTGAGTCTCTATGTGGCTCCTCCAACTCCAGGGCTCTGCCTCCGATCAGCTAGCTCCTTCTGGCTCGTCAATAGGAAGACGAAGCAGTGTGTGTGGGTCTGCCTGTCAGTGAGCTGTTTATCTCCTTCGTGCCTCCAGCTGAGGTCATCAAGCTGCGACCTGATAGTGACAGGCGACCTCCACCTCGTCACTCTTAATAGTTTCAAGTAGACGCCAAATTGTTTAACTGCCACATCAGGTTTTATGGTATAGCTGAGTTCTCTCTTAGCTACAGTTGATGACTATTAAATTAAGAAAACGGGTGTGATTTAATACCTGCTTCAGTTTTAGGCTAATAGCGATGGTATTCTGAATTTCTTGTGAATATCTGTGGTACGTGAGCGCTTCTGATCTATTTCAGATATGTTTAGTTATTTTGGGGTACCGATTAAGGACTAGAAAGTAAGATACATAGAAAACGTCACAGGGTTTTTGGAGCCAGTCTTGATGAACTAATCAAAGCTTCTTTGTGTATATTGATGTCTTTTATTTATCAGCCTTAGTAAGTTTTGTTTGTGTGTCTTATTTGAAATAACATTTCTTTCTGAATATACTGTATGTTTGTATGGCATTACAGAGCCTCCTTGTGGAGAACTATACCATCTACAGCTTTAGTGATAATTACATGAATGATTATTAAAATTTCTGTAGGTTTTTTTTTATATTTTAAAGATCATTTTGTAATCATAGCCATTTTTAGTTTTATTTATCTAGTTTATATATTTTCTAAAATATAAAGTGGCTTCTGTTTCAGGCAATATATAGGCTTTTTTGATATATCTGTAAACTAACCAAATAGACTTTAAAAAGGTTGCTAAAAAAAGGGAATGAGAAGATAATAGGATTTTGTTGCATATTTTTTGTAGCTCCTTTGGGTTTCTAGTCTCTGAAAAGCAGGCATGTAAATATGTAAAATATATGTTAGATGATAAAAGATAAAGGAAAGGCAAAGTAAATAAAGCAGATGAAGTGGGCTAGGAATGCTCCATGGGAAAGAGAATTTGTAGTGTGAAATAGGGAGTGGTGAGCCTAGACCTTTGAGCAAAAACTTGAAAATGAGTGCTTTCAGCAGAAGAAACAAGCAGTAGAATGGCTGTGGACCGTAACTATGCTGAAGTGTGTAAAGAACGGCAGAGAGGTACTTGTGGGTGGGGCAGAATTAGGCAAGGGGGCTGGATGGCCTGGACCTCTGGTGGCACAGTGGGCAAGGAATTGGCCTGCTAACCATATGGTCAGCTGTTTGAACCCCCGAGCTCCGTCGCTGGAGAACAAGGACGATGTCTGAGCTCGCTAAGATTGGTGGCCTCAGAAAAAAGCCCGAGAGCGCTTCTCCTCTGTCCTGCACGGTCGTGAGGAATTGACTTGATGGCAGTGAGTGGAGCTACTGTTGTAAGGACTTTTCACTCTGAGATATGAAGCTATTGAAGGATTTTGAGTGGAAAAATCAATAGAAGCTTATTCCGACTACATCTTTTGTGGAGAATATAATAAAGAGGCACATGTATCAAAGTAAGTAAGCTAGTTAGGTGAGAAGTCAAATGATTAGGAGAGAGAGATGATAGCTGAAACTTTTCCCCAGCAGAGAAGATGGAAGTAGAAGTGGTCAGATTATGAGTATATTTTAAAGTGAGCACTGAAAGGACAGGCTGGAATTGGATGTGTGTGGTGGGTCTGAGAAAAAGAAGGGTTTCAGGGTTGACTTCATAGCTTTCAGTAGAGCAGCTGGACAGAGGGAATGGCCCTTAACCGACCATGAGTAGGGGGTCGAGTGGGGAGCCTGAGAGTAGTTTTGTAGATAATATGTTTGAGATGTCTTGAACTCCAGGTAGAGATGTAGAGTTGACAATTTTAGACAGTTAAAAAATTTGAAAGATAAAAAAGGATGCATTTAATTTTGAAATGTTGCTCATATTTAAAAATCATTCTTTAGCAAATATCTAGTACTTTTATTTGACAATATGTCATTAGAACTATAATGGTAACACAGATATAATCATGGCCTGAACCCTTTGGGAACTTAACGTAGTGGTAAAGACAGATCTGAAACACGTCATCACAAAACCATACTGAACCCTGAAGCCTCTTGTAAGTGCAATGAAGGGAGGGCGTCAGGAAGGGAGACGAGCTCATCAGAGCCTGGCTGCTCCTGTCTGTAGGGAATGCTTTGTGAGCAAAGGACATTGCAGATGTATTTCACGTGAAGTGAGATTCATTTTCAGAATACTGTGTTTTTTTTATTACTCTCCTTTACCCTCTCACCTCTGGTAACTATCAGAAAATGTTTCTGTAAACGTTGAAACCTTTTCTTTGTTAGATAGGGTATTATTTTACTGATTTTTTTCCCGTCAATCCAACTTCTCATCTTGTTAATCTTTTTCTGCTTTCAATTATTTCTGCTCTAATCTATTACTGACCTTACTCTATTTATCAACTATCAGCTTCTTTTATGGGAAAAAATCTTTTTATTGGGTGCTCATATAATTCTTATCACACCATCCATCCATCTATGGTGTGAAGCACATTTGTACATTTATTGCCATCATCATCCTCAGAACATTTGAAAATATTTTTTAATTGTTGGGGATTTGAAGTTAAGATATTGATTTGGTTTGTTTTGATATATAAATTTATTCTGGGCTGAACCCCGGTGGCACAGTGGTTGTGCGCGGGACTGCGGCCCACTGGGATGGAGGTTCAATTCCAGCTCCACAGGAACAAAAGCTGGGCCTCCTACTCCCACCACCAGAGGGCAGTGATGCCTAAAAAACAAAAATAAATAATAAATTTATTCCTGGGAATTGAGCACTGCTAGTCTTAAGTTCAAAAGGTTTTGGCATGTTGTGTTTCCATTCACATTTATAGGGTATTTTTTGTTTTTCTGCTATTACTCAGTAGTTTTTTAAATTGGGATACTATTTGGTTTTCTTTCTTTTTTCTTTTTTTACCCTCTTGATCTTCCTTTTGTTGATTTGTAATTTCATAGTGTTATGATTTAAGAAGATGCTTTCTAGTATTTTGATATTTTAAAATTGAGGCTTTGGCACAGCATGTGGTCTGTTTTGGAGGATGCTCCATGTGTACAAGAAAATAACGTATATTATATCTTAGCTATAATGTTCTATGTATATATATCAATGAGGTTTAATTTGGTTGATGATGATGTTCAGTTCTTTTGTGTCTAGATGAATTTGGCATATTCGTGTATGTGCTACTATATTCAAGATACAAAACGGTTCTAGTATCTAAAAACTTTCTAATAGCTTTTCTTCCCATTTTAAAGTTGGTTTTTTTCTTAAAGACTTGTAGGAATTTTATATATATCCTAGATATGTTATTTGTTGATGACATTTTATATGTGTGTGTGTGTGTGTGTGTGTGTGTGTGTGTGTGTACTCCCCTCCCTGCCCCCCCCTCCAAATGGAAGAAAGCGTCAGTGGTGGAGCTTTCACAGTATGCATTTCCCCCCGCTAGGCGAGCATTCAGCAACTTGCTCTGAGTTAGTGCACCCAGTAGCATTGCTTGGGAAGGTTTTCTCTAGTCATAGTGAATTTTTTTGGAAAACTAGTTTTGCTTGAACCTTGTTGTTTTAATGACCAATTTAAGAGAACAGTGTTCAGTTGTGAAATTTTGTTTCCTGCTTGGGAAAAATGCCACAAACTGTTTTGATGTTGAACACAGCTTACAAGAAAAAGGTGAACTGTTGGTTGATGTGGATCAACTCCCTGAACTCACATGTGCATTTGAAGTTCTTTCCACCAGGTCAGACTTGGTTCTCAACTTCCCTAATACCACGACTCTTTAATATACTTTCTCATGTTGTGGTGACCACACCCCCCCCACCCCCCAAAAAAAACCCCATAGGCAGTTATTTTCATTACTGCTTCATAGCTGTCATTTTGCTACTGTTATGAATCGACAACCCCTATGAAAGGGTCATTTGACTCCCAAAGGGGTGATAACCCACAGGTTAAGAACTACTGATTTAGAGGTTCTGTAAAGATAGTGTAAGGGTTTTTGCCACAAAGGACTTGATTAGTGCCAGACAGGGGACTATTTTTGCCACCCCAACAATGCACCTACTCATGCAGGCATCTCAGTGTGCCAATTTTTGGCAAAAAGCCGTATACCTCTCTTGCCCCACAGACTTGACTCACCTAACCTCACTCACTGTTACTTTTTGTTTCCATGAATGAATAGGGACAGGAAAGAACAGCGATTTGAGGACATAGAAGACACATATACTTATATGTGGGTGTGTGCATATTTCAAGTAAATTCTCCTAATTGAAAATTGTTTTTTATTAATAGTGCCTTTAGATGAACAAACTTCCTAATTTATCAAATACTTTCTACTGTATACAATTCTTTCAGTATCCTGGGTAGGAGATATTTTCCGATCATAGTGTGATAAATATTTTAACTTGTGTGTGTGTTTTTTTTTCCTACAAGTTTGTTTCTCTGATCTATCACAAATTAAATTTGGGGAGGATTTCAGCTTGGAATTTTAAAAATATATGATGTACAGTTGACCCAGCACCATTTATTTGATAGGTTTTTCTTTTCTCTGTGGATGTCAGTTGTTTTCCTGTAAACTGAATGTATCTGCAGATCTGTTTCACAGGTGTATTCTGTGCCATACATATATTTGTCTGTGTTTGGCATTAGCCACATACCCTATTTATTGTAACTTTGAATATATCTGAGAGTGTTCTTAAAGATTGCTCTTGCTATTCTTAGTTGTTTGCTTTCCATATAAATTTAAGAATCGGTTTGAGAATTTTTGCAAAAATCCCACTGGGATTTTGATACAGGATTTCATGAAATCTCTAATCAGCATAAAGGAAATGACAATTTCATAATATGGAATTGTCCATATGATGTAAAGTTAGATCCTATATGTGTAGTCAAACTGATCAATATTTCAGTGTAGTGGTTTGTACATTTTTTTGTTACATATATTTCTAGCTATCAGTTGATGGTATTAGTGCTTTTGGTTCTTAAATCTGATTACCAATTTTTAAAAAATTTTATTCGGGGCTTGGTACAGCTCTTATCACAATCCATACATCCTTTGTTTCAAGCACATTTGTACATTTGTTGCCATCATCATTTTCAAAACATTTTCTATCTACTTGAGCCCTTGATGTCAGCTTCTCAATGTTACCCCTCTCTCACTCACTCTCATTCCCTCATGAATCCTTGATAATTTATAAATTTTTATTTTGTCGTGCCTGTCACTGACTGTTGTTTTCCTTCACCTACTTTCTGTTGTTCGTTCCCTTGGGAGGGGTTTATAGTAGATCATTGTGATTGGCTCCCCTTTCTTCTCCCACCTTCCCCATATTCTCATGGTATTGTTACTTTTAATATTGGTCTTGAGGGATTTATTTGTCCTGGGTTTCCTGTGTATTCAGCTCTTATCTGTGCCCATGTACATCCTCTGGTCTAGCCAGATTTATAAGGTAGAATTGGGGTCATGATAGGGTTGGGGGGGAAGGAGGAAGCTTTAAAGAGCTAGAGGAGAGTTGCATGTTTCATTGATGCTATACTATACCCTGAATGACCCATCTCTTCCTTGTGATACTTCTTTGAAGGGATGTCTAATTGTCAACAGATGGGCTTTGGGTCTCCACTCCTCACTCCCCCTCATTCATAGTGATATGATTTTTTGTTATGGGTCCTTGATACCTGATCCCATGATTTTCTATTTTTTCAAAATTTATAGGAATACCATTTTTTTTAACATTACTGACTTTCTAACAACCTATAAACATTTTGCTGCTTTCCCTTATTTCTCTTGACTGTTCATTTATTATTTTATCACTGAGATTAAATTTATATAACATAAAAGTCACCATTTTAATCAGGTTAATCTGTGGTTTTTAGTATATTTATTGTGCAATCATTACTACTATCTGGTTAATAGTCAGTTCTGGTTTCTCCTCCTCTACCCATCCATGATAACCACTTTTGTCTTTATGGATTTGTCTGTTCTGGACATGTCTTAAAAACGGGATCATAGAACATAAGGCCTTTTTAGGTTAGGTTTATTTAGTTCATCTGTGTTATAGCATCAGTACCCCATTTCTCTTTGGATGCATTAATCCATTATATAGCTCTGTGCTACATTTTGCATATCCATTTCATCATGTGTTGATAGAAACGCAATTGTTTAAACTTTTTGGTTCTGTTGCTAGCGTTCCTGTGAGCTCTCACGCCCATGCTTTTGTATATTTTCACTTTTCATATATATTAGGTACAGAATTGCTTGGTTACTTGGTATCTCCATGTTTAACTTTTGAGGAACTGCCGAACTATAGACGAACAATTTACAAGTCTCTTGGTGTTATTTTCCTTTAAGAAAGAATGAGTTTATAATATGCTAGGCAAATTAGTTCCAGGCGACATTCTTGAAATTTGTTGAGGGTTGATTTATAAACTGTCTTAAAGTAGGTCTGAATCTTTGAATTTTGTCCTTAGTCTTCTCCTTCAACAGAAAACTTAAATTGTTCATTGAAGCAATCTGTTTGGCTTGTATTCCTCTATTTGTCTCCCCAGCAAAAGGCCACAACTGAATTCTTCATTTGGTTAGCCTCCTAATCTTGGGGGTGGGGGGGCATCACTGCTCTCCGGCCGTGGGAGTAGGAGGCCCAGTCCCACTGCTGGAATTGAACCTCCGTCCCAGTGGGCCGCAGTCCTGCGCACAACCACTACGCCACCGGGGCTCAGCCCTAGCCTCCTAATCTTGTATGCTTGCATATCCCTTTGTTTTTTTTGAAATTTTGCTCCTCAATTTCCAGTTCTGGAAGCTCCAAGTGGACTTCCTTTCTCCTTAGTCTAGTAGGACTGCTGCTTTCTTTCTCTTTTACAAGCAGAAGAAAGAAGAAAGCCCAGGTATTTGTGGAGCTGATCTTAGAAACAGTCCTTCTTTCAAGAATTGTAGGCCTCTCTTGCCTGTTTTAGTAGCTCTCCAAGATCTTAAAACAATTTTATATACTTTATCTACATTTTATCATTTTTGTTAGCCAGTGATTTTTTTTTGGCATCACTGCCCTCTGGTGGACGTGGGAGCTACCCAGCCTTGCTTCTGGAGAGCTGCCACCAGATATGTACCATCAAGCTAGTGGGCCGCAGCCCCGCACTCAACCACTACGCCACTGGGGCTTAGCCCAGTGATTTTGTTTTATACAAACTACTTTATCACAATATGGGAACTCGGGATTATGTTATTTTACAAATAGTTTTTTTTTTTAAAAGAGTGATACCTGTTGAGAATGAGATTATGGGTTTTATAATTGTCCAAAAGAGAGAATATTTGGACTAGATTTTAGGGGGAAGATTTTCATTTTGAAACAGGTCAGCCAGGTTTAAAAGGATGATCATGAAACAAGGAAAATTTAAAGCCAGACACTAGCTGATTTGATGTTTTGTTTTTAAACTGAATAAGATTATTAGCTGTGTAAAGAGTACAAGTTGGTTGAAGAATTTCAGATGAGAATTGACATTTTAATACAGATTTTTGAGAACATTTAGTAAAGTTATTGTTTGGGATTTAATTACTAAAGAAATTAAGTTTCTGGACTTGAAATGATGGATACCATCAGAATATTCCAAGTCAAACCCATTCATAGACTCCTGTAATGTAGAGTAGTTCTGTGAATCAGATTTCTAAGTCTCTACTTCCCCCTCCACTCCCCCTTCCTTTTATCCAAGCAGACTGCCACATCTTCCTCCCATGGCACAGCTTGTGAGTTTGAACCAACCCTTTGCTTGGCAGCTGAATGTTTCAATCCCTGTGGTGTCAGGACCCCTTGCCATTAGAGAGTAGTGCTTGGTTATTTCTGCAAATAGCAAGTTATTTCTGTTAGTGCTTATGAGAGGTTTAAATATTTACATGTGATGGCTGTAAACAATGTACATATGTTAAGTGTGCCAGAAGGAATTGTATTTGCAGATCTGGAAAGGTACAGATACAATAGATAACTGACCATGTAAAATACAATCTAAAATTAGTAGTGTCTATTATGTTTAGAGCATAGAGAAGAAGGCAGAAATAGATGTCCTCTTGCAGGCTTAAAAATGGGGGTTTGGAAAAAAAATGGGGGTTTGGAAAGAAATATAACCATTTGCTTTTTTTTTTTTTTTTTAACCAAATATCTCCCCAGAAGAAAGCCAGGTTGCAGACCACCTTGTGTCGCTTTTTTTCCTTTTGCCCTTTTTTGAACTCTCAAGGTTAGTCAGTTATTTTCCTCACAATTTCATTAGGAAATTTGCCAAAGGCATCCTTTTGAGGCAGCTGTCTCTGCACCCTTGGAGGCCATCAGTAATGTTTCCAATCTATAGGAATATTCGGCACAAAAATGTTATACTGAGCTTGAGCTGGGTCTTCATATTTGAAAGTACTTCTCTGCCATCACCCCTGTTTTTTCCCCTTCAAACAATATGTAATGTGTATTTTAAGATTACTACCGATCCTTTTATTTTTTTCTCTTACTGTTTTTATTGTTCCTTTTCAGGTACAATCCATCACTAATAAAAACATTGGTCTATGTTTATAATTTAAATTTAAAATTTTAAGCTAATTAAAATAATAACAATAGATGTATTAAGACTTTACAAATAAATGAAAATTTCTTTTGTATAGAAATTAAAATATTATTTTCCCTCTTGAGTGTACAAACTAATGTGCTTTAACTATGGTATTCTTTTGGTCTGTTTAAGGTACTTTGAGGTCGTGTTCATGTTACCCATCTTGGGAAGTCTTAAGAATATTTAATAATGATGCTAATAGTCCATGATTAAAATGTATTAGAATATGTTGAAATCTAAAGAATATTTAATAATGATGCTAATAGTCCATGATTAAAATGTATTAGAATATGTTGAAATGCATTTGTGTTTTTGTTCCTATCCAGTTTAATAATATAGGCAACTGTTATACCATATGCATCTTTAATGTATTAGTCTGTTTCTCTTGTTTTACTAAACTGTTTCCTTTCAGCCACCCACACAGAATATGCCTATGGGTCTTGGAGGGATGAATCAGAGCGGCCCTCCCCCACCTCCTCGCTCTCACAACATGTCTTCAGATGGAATTGTAGGTGGGGGTCCTCCTGCACCACACATGCAGAACCAGATGAACGGCCAGATGCCTGGTAAGTTTTTCTCCTCTAAGACATTAACACCAGAGTTGCTTAGCAACTGAAACGACATGGGGGCTCAAGGGATACTAGATTGTTGATGACAAAACTGCTTTGAATGCCCCCGAGTACCAGCTCTCTTAGAGTTTGTTAGCTACAGAGCTACGTGACCTGTATTCAGTGTTTATCAGGCTGCCCTTGGGCTTTGATGTAGCTGACACACAGCATTCCTCTGATGAACAGAACTGGCTAAATTTAGTCTGTCTGAAACTATGTAATACAGCTGGCTTTAGGAGATTTTTGGAGAAAAGCACAGTGCCATGTCTTAAGATTTCAAATCTGTTCATGAAAAGGTATTACAAAATTTCCCTTAGTTTTGTTATTTGCTTAAACATTTATTGATCTCATAAATGATATCACTGGGAAAAATACATGAAGAAAAGAAACAAACCATTCTCTAAAGTGATAATGTTTGTAGTATTTCCTTATTGATATCACTGAAGCTGAATATAGGTTTTTATGAATATGTATTTGTATATCATAACAAGTACAAAATTGATCATAGGTAAGATTAAAACCTGAAAAATACTATGTACTTCCTTTTAGTAGTGTAATAAGTCATGCCTTTTACCAGTTATCCATCTTAGGTTTAGAGCCACTAGACTATGTTTCAGACTATTGGATGCCTTTTTAGTTACCTTTTACTGGTGTGAATTTTTCATCTTTTTTAAAATTTAAAAATTTTTTATTTTTTGTGAATTTTTCATCCTAAAGATATATTTAAACTTTGTTTTTGTAGCAACAGCAACAAGCTACACATATCCTTGAGTTTTAGTGCAGCATATTCACTACTTTAACTATGAGAATACTTTTACTTTCTAAAGGCAAATTTGGTTTGTAAATAAAAAGAAAGGAGTATATGGACAACAATAAGGGAAATACTTAAAATCACAAAGCAATTTATTTTTCTAATTAGTAGTTAACAATTTTAATGATAGTGTCTTCTCTAGCTGATTTTATTGATTTGGTAACCAATATTCAGGAATGATGGACATACAGAAAGAAGTGAAGAGTAGTCTCAGCCGAGAGGCATGGCAGCTGGGTTTATAGAATCCAGAAGTGGGTTCCTGGTGGTTATTGTCTGTTTCTTGCTTAGGCTTTCAACGTTCATGACACACTCCCAACGTGAAATAAAACCATGAGAGAGCTGCTTGCTGAAACCACAATTAACCTCATCAGGGCATATTTGTTAGAAGATGTTGGGAGGCTTTATATGGTGGTACCTTTAATTAGGATTTTGTTGTCTCCATATACTTGAACCTAAGACTCAGGAAGCCGTTGAGCAGCTATAGTTATTGATAAAATTTTGGTTTTTATGGAAAGCCATCTAAAACATTCTTTTTGAAGCTAGGAATTAGCAACCATTTATAACCTAACTTGTCTAGAATACTGTATAGCTTCCAAAAGTTGGAGAGTAACCTAATTTCTTTTCCATAAAGTATTTCTCTACGCAATTTTATACTTATGAATTTGCATCTAGTCTCCTATTTTTAGTTTTTAAAAATCCCATTTTGTAATCTTAAGTGATAGAGTTACATAAATGCTATTTGATTTTGAACAAATCTTGCAGCCTTAAAAATAGCCCTATTTGCAGATACTTGAGGGCACTAGCTTCACTAATGTTCAGAAATTCTCTATATTTAAAAGCATATAAATATATATACATGTTTTCATTTCACCACAAATTACAGTAGACATTAAATACTCCATGTATCTTTTTTGCCTCTTAAGATTGTTTTTTACAACGACTTCTTTTTTATAGGTGTGCTCTAATTCATGATGGACACATAGGTTGTGTTAAGTCTTGCTGTATACATTTCTATATACTGGGATATGTCTGTAATTTGTGCATGTGCATACTATTACAAATATACATACACACATAAACATAAACTTGTATGCCTATAGGATAAATCCCTCAAACCAAAATTCCTATATCAAAGATGTATCCTTTCAAAAATTTTATTGGTATTTATATTTATATTTCCTCAACAATTTGTCAGAGTGCTTTTTGTTATATGGTTAAATCCAAGCTCTCTCTCTTTTGGGACATTTTATTTAAAACTTTTCATTGTAAATTGAGTGAAAGGTTACAGAACAAATCAGTTTTCCATTCAATAATTCACATACATCTTGTTTCATGTCTTCGTAATCTCCACAGTGAAACATCACTGAATCCACTTCCTATTTGCTATTTTCATTCTTCCTCTTTTCCTAACCCTTTTGAATTTTATCCTTGGGTACAGTCTTTTGATCTAAAATGGCTGATTATTCAAAGTTACATATACCTCCCCGTGTGGCTGTTTGCTTTATTCATAGGTCTGAGGTTGGGCTGAACATTGAGTCGTAGGGGTGAGTTGAGTTCCAGGTCTGAAGGGTGACTAAGGGCCGGAGTCTTGGAGGTCCCAGCAATCTGTCTGACTAGTCAGCCTGCTCTTTTGTGGTCTTTTTACGTGGATCAAAACTTGATCTTGTGCTCGGTTGGCAGCACAGAGAAGGTCAGCATGTCCCCTGCACAAGGATGACACGCAAATTCGTGAAGCGTTCCATTTTTATTTTTTTATTTTTTTTATTTTTTATTTTAGGCATCACTGCCCTCAGGTGGTGGAAGTTGGAGGCCCAGCCTTTGCTCCTGGGAGCCGGAATTGAACTTCCATCCCAGTGGGCCGCAGTCCCGTGCACAACCACTACACCACTGGGGCTCAGCCCCACGTTCCATATTTTAAAAAAAAAACAAAAACTTGATCTCCGCAAAGCTGAGAAATGAAAAGATGGCTTCATAATTTGAATTTTCTTTCTGTTTTAAGTGATGCAGTCCATCTTTTCATGTATGTTTATCAACCTTTTGGTCCTTTTGCAGTTTTCATGTCCTTTGTTCATTCTTATACTGGTGGTGGTTGTGTGTATAAATAAATTCATAGTTTTTTATTTAACTTTTTATTGTGAATTAGGTGGGGGTTTTTACAGTTCTGTATTTAACAATTTAAACAACTTATCAAAATTCTCTAACTATTCCAGTCCCCCTTTTTTTCTTTCTTCTCTCTCTTATAAAATGTTGTCTTCCTTTTCTAGCCCTTTACTTCCCCTTCCTGTCCTTCCCTCCTTATCCTCTGGTAACCATCAAAATCTCTTTTCTGGTTTTTTAAATATCATTTTATCGGGCGCTTATACAGCTCTTATCACAATCTACACATCCATCCATTGCGTTAAGTACATTTGTACATTTGTTGCCCACATCATTCTTAAGATGTTTTCTTTCTACTTGAGCCTTTGGTATCAGCTCCTTATTTTTCTCCTCCCTCCCACCCCACATCTCCCTCTTGAACCCTTAATAATTTATACATTATTATTATTTTACCATATCTTACACGTCCAGTGTCTCCCTTCACCTACTTTTCTGTTGTCCATCCCCCAGGGAGGAGGCTATATGTAGATCTTTATAATCAGTTCCCCTTTCTACCCAACCTTCCCTCCACCCTTCCTGTATCGCCTCTCTCATCATTGGTCCTGAAGGGTTCATCTGTCCTGGATTCTCCGAGTTTCTGGTTCCTATACACCAGTGTACATCTCTGGTCTAGCCAGATTTGTAAGGTAGAATTGGGAGCATGATGGGAGGAAGAAGTATTTAAGAACTAGGGAAAATTGTATGATTCATCGTTGCTACATTGCACCCTGACTGACTCTTCTCCTCCCCATCTGATTATTTTTAAAAATATCTTTCTTTTGGTATGAAAACCATTATTTTGATTTTTTTCTTTGATAACTGTGATCTCATGATAGTGGGTCAATATCTTATAAAAGACCCCCCCCCAAATTAATTGTAATATCATTTTGCTCATGTATACGTCTAAAATTTTTCTTTATTTCTTTATTTTTTATTTTTATGTTGCCTAATTTTTGAGTATTTTTAGTGAATGATTTTTAAGATTAAACATTTCTGTCATAGATTATAGTACTTAAAATTTCTTCTCATTTTTTTGTATTACATATTTTACCCATCTGAAATTAATTTTATTGGAAGGAATAAGACAAATCTATCTAGTTCCCCTTTCCCTCAATTGTTAGTATCTATTGAATTTTCTTTCTCCTGCCCCAAACCAAACCCACTTCCATCAAGTTGGTAATAACTTACAATGACCATGTAGGACACGGTAGGAAGAACTGTTTCAGGGATTATTTGGGCATTGAGCCCCGGTGGTGTAGGGGTTGTGTGCGGGACTGCGGCCCATAGGGTTGGTGGTTCAAATCCAGCAGCAGCTCTCTAGGAGCAAGGCTGGGCTTCCTACTCCCACCATGGCAGTGACGCCCCCTCTGCCCCCAAACCCCCCCAAAACAGAGGTTGTTTAGGCACTGCTTCATAGTGTTGCCAGAGCAGACTGCCACATCTTTTTTGGGGGGGGCATCACTGCTCTCCGGTGGTGGGAGGAGGAGGCCCAGCCCCACTGCTGGAATTGAACCTCCGTCCCAGTGGGCCGCAGTCCCACGCACAACCACAACACCACCGGGGCTCAGCCCATCTTTTTTTTTTTTTTTTTAGTGGAATGACTGGTGGATTTGAACTGCTTAACCTTGTGGGTAGCAGCTAAGTGCTTAATCCAGCAGAATCCCTTTTTCTCTTGTACATCTTAGCTTACCATTGTTATTATCTATTTTATGCATCTGGGTCTGTTTTTCTAGACTATCTGTTCCATTGATGGGTTAATCGTTTAGTGTGCTAGTACTACACTTTCTTATTTCTGCTCTATGATGTTTTACTATCTTATAAAAGTGGTCCTCCTGTATTACTCTTCTTTTTCAGAATGTTCTTGGCTTTTCAGCATATGTTTCTTTTTTTTTTTTTTTTGGCATCACTGCTCTCCGGTGGTGGGAGTAGGAGGCCCAGCCCCACTGCTGGAATTGAAGCTCCGTCCCAGTGGGCCGCAGTCCCGTGCACAACCACTACACCACCGGGTCTCGGCCCTTAGCATATGTTTATTTATCTATAAAGTGGAATTATAGATGCAACTTCCTTAGAGCTTTGGTATCAGCTTTGTAAAGCATTTACTTTGTATGCTACTGATTAAATACTCAATATTGTTAAGATTTCTATTATTACAGTAATGCAAAAAAATAGAAGGCTTCCTTAGGTGCACACTATTTAACTTTCATGTTTTGCTTCTGATCATTTTTCTTCAAAGGGCCTAACCATATGCCTATGCAGGGACCTGGACCCAATCAACTTAATATGACAAATAGTTCCATGAACATGCCTTCAAGTAGCCATGGATCCATGGGGGGTTATAACCATTCCGTGCCATCATCACAGAGTATGCCAGTACAGAATCAGATGACTATGAGTCAAGGACAACCAATGGGAAATTACGGCCCCAGACCAAATATGAACATGCAACCAAACCAAGGTAAATATATCATCCTTGTTTAATTACCCTGTCTTTGAAAGTAAGATCATTTTATCTAGTTGTTTGCTGGTAAAAAAAAAATACCAGTTTGAAATTAGAGTCGGTCATATCCTTAAAAAGGGGAAGTTCAGTTTGAAAATAGTTACTAAAAAAAAAAAGAAAAAGTTACTAGTTTTTTTTTTTTTTAAGTAATATGTAAAAAAATTTGCTTACTTTGGTTTTTAAAGCCCATTTTTATTTGGGATTGTATACTGTTTATTAAAGATGTGAATAATGAAATGTTTGGATAACAGCTAAGAAAATTGAGAAAACAATTTCAAAGTAAATTTTGGTTTATGCACTATTTTTGTACGTATAGTCTACTTATAAATGTCTACTTTATGGTTAAGTTACTTTTGAAAATTATATTAAGTTATATGTATTTCCATTGATTTCTAAGTATGTTTTCTGATGCTAAGGTTTAGCACTACACGGTAATTCTAGCATAATTTGCAATTAGAATGTGCGGTG
>PVJH01015471.1:0-53433 GCA_004026705.1 Nesogale talazaci
TTGTCCATCTTCTTTACCAAGACTCATGTCCTTTTCCCTGAACTGTTCTCTCCATGGACTGATGACATGAGTCATCAAAGGACACGAGACAAAGTCTTGCCGTCCTTTCTTATAAAGAGCATTCTAGCTGTACTTCTTCCAAACCAGGTTAGCTTGTTCTTCTGGCTGTCCATCATTCACCGCTATTGAATTGTTTCTGACTCATGGTGATTCCACAGGGCAGGCTAGTCCGTGAAGACCTCTGTGGTTTTCGGTGGAGGTCATGTATTCGGGATGTCAATTTCATGATTGAGATGTAGGGGTGGAGTCTAGCCTGTTAATCTGGAGATAGCCATTGAATAGCTAATGGGGCCTCTGTGTAGGCATGACTTTCTCCTGAGACTTCTGGGAGAATCTCACGATATTTCCCTCATGGAGATGAGAGGCCATCCCCCCAGTTGTTGTGAGTCAGTCTCTGAGATGACGAAGTACGAACAAGACAAGATGGCTGCCTCTGAGAAGCTGGAGGAGCCGGAGGAGAAGCCACACGGCCTTGCCCTGATGGAACCAGACCTGTGAAGCTGGAGAAGCCACATGGAGAGCCCTGCCAGTGCTGAGTTGCTTCTACCACCACTGGATGCTGTTGATGGACCCTGAGGCCTGGAAGTGAGGAGCCATGGGGAGACCCCTGCCAGTGCCGGGATTCTGCACCCACTGACCTGTGACTTTGTGAATCGGAAGGAGACTTTATAGACTGGTATCAAGCATATGGGTTAATATCGGACTTATGACTTTGAACTGGACTGGGTTGGGATGTTTTCTCAGTATTCCATTCCTCTTGTATATAAATTTTACCCTTATATCCATATGTGTGTCTATGAATTTGTTTCTCTAGTCTACCGAGACTAACACAGTTTCCAAGACAGAACACTTTGTGGGAATAGAAAGCCTCATCTTTCTCCCTAATATTTTCAAGATTTTTCACCAACACCATAGCTCAAATGCATGAACTCTTCTGCAGTCTCTCTTGTTCATCGTCCAACTTTCATGTGCATACAAGGTGATTAAAATATGATATGGATGGGGCTGAACCCTGGTGGCGTAGTGGTTGTGCACAGGACTACGGCCCACTGGGACAGAGGTTCAATTCCAGCAGTGGGGCTGGGCCTCCTACTCCCACCGCCGGAGAGCAGTGATGCCCCCCAAAATATATATATATATATGAGATGGATGAGCTCCTCAGAAACAGAAGTGGGAGTAGGGATATCCGGATGGTAGAGGGTAGGTGGGGAGAAGATGAGGAAGGGGGACCACTGCAATGATTGACACACAACCTCCACCTCCCTCCTCCCAAGGGCATGGGCAACAGGAACCGTAGGAGAAGGGAGACGGAGGTCAGTGCAAGAGATGAAAATAAAAATAGCTGATGATGTATCAAGAAATCACAAAGGGGGGAAGAGAAAGAAGAAGATCTGATACCAAGGGCTCAAACAGAAAGTAAAATGTTTAGAAAGTAAAGATGGCAACGTCTGCACAAATATACTTGATACAATTGATGTATGGATTGTTAAGAGAGCTGTAAGAACATCCAATAAAATGATCTTCTAGAGATTATCATAATAAATAAAATATGATACATATTTATGAAATTTTAAAATCTCATGCAATGAAGTTCTCTCTACTTGATTAGCTACTATTTTCAATGTACTGAAACTGCAAGTAGTTGCAATTCTTGGGTCAATTTCTTCCACAAGACAATTTGCTTTGATGCTTTTCCCCACAGGCATTTGGGAGGGCTGAGAGCAGCCAACCGAGTTTTCAGCTTAGACCAGTGGTTCTCAACCTGTGGGTCACGACCCCTTTGGAGGTCAAATGACCTTTTCACAGGAGTCACCCAATTTCCAACAGTGGCAAAAGTACAGTTATGAAGTAGCAATGAAAATAATTTTATGGTTTGGGGTCACCACAACAGGAGGAACTGTATTAAAGGGTCGAGTCATGAGGAAGGTTGAGAACCACTGTCTTTGAATGATCCAGGAAATGCTTGTTGGCAAAAGTAATATGTCTTTATTGAAGAAAAATATTTGGTAATGTATTCTGAAATCACCTACCGGCTTGCATGATGCAAGTGTGTTCAAATGAATGGAGTCTACTAAGGAATATTGTGGAAGAAGGGACACATGTAGTTTCTGGTCTGTACTTCCTGACTGGTTCCACAACTAACCTGTTGTGGAAATGTGGGCAGTTGTCTGACATTACGAGTGACAGCTTTCACACTTGTATATGCCAAGGTTGGGCTAGAATTAATTGCTTTCAAGTTACCTTCCAAGGTGTACCCACAGGGTATGAGAAGAATATTATTGATCAGCTACATCTTCAGTTTTCCCTCCCCTGCTTCAACTATAGCAGCACTGTTTTCATTTGGCTGATATATTATTACCCTTTCTCTTATTTTTTTGAAGCAGGCTTTCTATATCTAAATAGTTTTGATCTCTTAGGTCCTTTGTAGTCCTATTGTTCTAAGTCTATGAGTCTAATAGACAAGGGTTTAATGCTCTTGGTATAACTTTGCCATATTGATAAGGCCCTTTTGAGTTACATGGAAAGGAGCAGTGAGGTTTTCCTCAAATGATAGAGAAGTTGGGAAGACCTGGGGGAAATCTCTGCACTGGAGAGTTGGAGCATGGGGTGTCAGATTCTAAATCTACGTTTCTCAAAGACCACGGTAATTTATAGCAACAGCAGAAAGAACAAACTCTTATGTAAGCCTTTAACATCTGGAAGAATGAAGGTACTATTCATTTCCAGAAAGGAAAAAAAATCACAAAGGCCAAAATAAGCCACAAAACAGATGTATGCTTTTTAGATTCAGTCACTTCTCAGGACTCAGAGGCCACATCAGGGGTTTGTTTGAGAACTTCCTTTTGCTGTCTTTGTTCCCTGGATCTTTCAATCCCTTTTACCTTATCCCTAACTCCCCTTTGCCACCAGTGGAGTCTTTTCTCTCTCTGGGTTTCTCCTCTGTAATGTCTTAGGAACAACTTCCTTCATTTGAGAGAGATTGATAGGTCTTATGGGTTCTTCAGAGAATTAAAACCCTTCCTCATTTCAACTCTTATCTTTTCTTTTGCTGACATTGATCTCCTTTAGAGCAATCATATAAAGATTGTTGGGTTCTGTGTGTGTGTGTGTGTGTGTGTGTGAGAGAGAGAGAGAGAGAGAGAGAGAGAGAGAGAGAGAGAGAGAGAGAAGAAGAAGAAGAAGTCTGCCCTGCCATAATGCTCTAGATGAAAATCAGCAGAGAATAGAATTTGTTAGATGTTGGCATTGAGATTGCTGGCGTTCCTGAGAATTTGGCTTGCTCACCCGTGGTGCACACAATTTCCATCAGAGTTGACTAAGTTCCAAAAAGCAAAGGAAGAAGAGATTACATTAAGCTCAAATGTATATTTGTGAATGACAAGAAGTTATTACACATGCATTTGGAGATTTGGGGAGGGCCCATAAAGGAGCCTGGGTGATGTGGTGGGTTACACATGGGTCAGCTAGACACAAGGCCAACAGTTCAAACACACCAGGTGCTCTGTGGGAGAAATGTGAAACTGTCTGCTATGATAAAGATCTGTGGTTCTCTTCTGTCTGGTATGGGTGCTATGGGTTTGAATCATTTCCATGGCAGTACTTGAGTTGATAAATCAAGTCCAGTTTTGCTGTTTTCCTATTTCAGGCCCAATAGAATACATTTAAGTCAAAGTAAATATCTACCTTCCACCACTTGTCTGTCAGTTTGTCATTCTGTGGTGGTTTGGCTGTTACTGTAATGCTGGGAGCTATATCGCTGATGTTTCCAATACCAGCAGGAACACATAAGAGGAATAAGTAGAATAAGTTTCAGCAGAGCTTCCAGACTAAGAAGAAGGACTAGTCTGTCCACTTTCGAGGAATTAGCTACTGATAACCTTATAAAGGGCAGTGGAATGTTGTCAGACACTGAACACCTCATCACTAGCAGCAGAATATTGTCAGATATAGCACTAGAAGATGAACCTTTCAGGTACAAGGCATTCAAGACACAACAGAGGAAGAGCTGCCTTTTCAAAGTACATTCAACAATAGTGACAGCGATAGAATAAAGTCTTCAGACTCTTCATTTGCTGATGCGGCATGACTACAAATAAGAAAAAACCCTCTATGCAACCCTCTATGAATAATTGGAATCTGGAATGCATTAAGTATGAATCTAGGAAAATTGGAAGTTCTCAGAAATGAAATGGACTACATAAAGATGAATGTCCTAAACATTAGGGAGTGGAAACGGACTGGTATTGGCCATTGTGAGCTAGTCATAGGGTTAATTATGGTGGGAATCGTGAATTCAATAGGAATGGAGCTGCTTTTCAAAATCTGTCTTGGAGTCCAATGTGCTCTGTGAGAGGACAATAGCTATACGTATAAATGGAAATCCACTCACTGTAACTATTATTCAAATTTATGCACCTAATACTTAACCTAAGTTAAGTATGCAGGAATTGTGGAATTCTACCAAGGTCTTCAGTCTGAAGTTGATCAAACATGCCATCAAGGTACGTTGATAATTATAGGATAATGGAATGCAAAAGTTGGAAACCAAAAGGAAAGAACTCACTCTCAACTCACTAATATCAGCTCAACTCAGACTGTAGGACAAGGTAGAATCTGTTGGTTTCTGAGACTCTAATTCTTTATGGGAGTGGGAAGTCACATCTTTCTTCAGGAAGAAGGAATAGTAGCTGGAAAATAGGGTCTCAGTGATAGAAATGAAGCTGGGTCACATGATGAAATCTTGCAAGACCAATGACTTATCGCAAATACCCTTTTTCAGCCCAACAAAAGGCACGTAGACTTCTCCAGATAGAAGACACTGAAATTCAATTGACTATATCTGTGAGAAGAGGTGATGGAGAAGCTCGGTTAGATCAGCTAAAATCAGGCGAGGGCCAACTGTGGAACAGACCGTGAGTTGCTCATAGGCAAGTTCAGATTGAAGCTGAAGAAAATGAAAACAAGTCCATGAAAGCCAAAATACAACTCTAAGTATAATCAACCTGAATTTTTAGAATATTTCAAAAGCAGATTCAGTGCATTAAATACGTATATCAAATGGCCTAATGAGCTATGGGATGATAGCCAGAACATTATACATGAGGAAAGGAAAAGGTTACTATTTTCATATTCTCTTTGCTTTTTTATGACATGTCTTAGTCCAGAAGGCATAGATCTGCCTTTGTGAATGAGTGTTATTGAAAGTTTTGCCCAATCTCCAACCTTCATTGTTTACATAGAATACAGTCACCCAAGTTTTAAATCTGTTAACAGTTCATGTGTGTGGCAGTCACCTAATTTGGTGTCGATTTGAGGATTAGGAGTGTAGGGGTGGAGTCTAGCCTGTCAATCTGGAAATAGCCAATGAGACCTCTGTGTGAGAATTTTGGGAAATCTAGCCTCATTTCCCCCTTTGAGGTGAGAGACTCACTTCTCAGTCCCTTGGAGATGCTCTGCTGATGATACATGACTGACTCCTTGTGGGACATCCTGGAGGAGAAGTCACATGGACTTACACTGATGGAACCAGGCCTCTGATGCCAGAAAAGCCATGTAGAGATGCCTGCCAGTGCTGAGATGCTTGAGAAGTCACAGAGAAGTCCCTAGCCAGTGTTGAGGTGCTTCTACCACCACTGGATACACAAGACTACACTGGCCTATGATTGTCCTGGTATCATTGCATGTGCCTAGTGAATCTGAAGGAGATTTTAAGACTGGTATCAGGCATATGGGCTAATATCAGGCTTGTGGGCTTAGACTGGATTGGGTTGGAGTGCTTTCTCAATGTTCCATTCCTCTACTATATAAACCTGTCCCTTATATACATATGCATGTTTATGAATTTGTTTCTCTAGATCTAGATCTAAAAATCTGTCCTGCATATGTGTACTTTCATTGTCTCAACAATATTTTGAATTCTATACCACTGGCTAAAATAATGATACTATCGGTCAAGTTACCACATATCCCATAAGGTGTATTTGTCATTTCCCCCCCAATAAAATGATAGTGATGTGTCTAAGGTGGTCAAGTGCTGTTTATAAATTCTAACTGTATGATTAGGTTTTGAACTCACACTTAATCATAGCCCCAGTCTAAGAAGAATTAGTTGTTATGATGTGGAGACTTGTTCTCAGAAAAGAGCTCACTGAGGATGTATTGTTATAGCAAAGTATGGAGAAGAAGTCAGATGGTACTCAATTATCAGAAAGAGTGGCCGCTGAGGGTTTCAAAGACTTGCCTTCAAACAAGCAGTCAGCTAAGAGAGGTGCCCACTAAGTGAACCGGAGGGAGCACACCAGCCTGTGTGATCCGAGAACTGTAATAAAATCCAAGGCTGTAGCATCAACAGCACAACGATAATACTACTAAGATAAATAAAATCCAAGACTGAAGGAGAGAAGGTTATTAGAGCTTAAATTCTGAGCACTGCTTTGCAGAAGGCAGATGACAGTGAAAACTCAAAACCCATTTGCAGGGTTGCCATGGGGATTCAGTCTCGAGTGAATCTCTTCTGACCGTAGATCAAGGATGTGAATAGCCATGCTCTCAGAGTACATTGGAAAGTAAATGAATGCAGCTATAGTTAAGTTAAAATTGGACAGCTTATCACAGGGTCACCTTTGTGACTCATTTTAACTATATTCTAGCTTTGATCGTTTTCTGCTTTCTCTGGTCTTGAAGTTTTTCCTCTTTCATTTGGTTGGTTTTGCTCATGTTGCTGTTTGTTTTTGCACATTTTATGTTTTTCATATGCTTGATAGTTTTATTGATGTAAAGTTCACATATCGTATACTTCCATGGTTTAGTCACTCTTTAAGAAGGGTATACACACATACATCATGGCAGTGAGTTCTAGTGCTTCCTCCCCCCTCCCGCATTCACTGTTTGCTGTCCAATTTCCCTCACCCTCTTCACACATACCCTCTCCCATCCCCAATAAATCCTTGCATCAGTTATTGGCTCTGTGTATCCACTTCTTCTGTGGTTCATAAACTGGGATACCCCACAGAAATAATAAAAATAAAAACAAAATAGAAATATGTGTGTATGTCTGTATATATATATATATAAAGATAAAAATAAGAAAGAAAAGACCACTAGCAATATTAAGAATGGAGAGAAATTTTCTGGCATGGAACAAGTGAGAAATATTTGAGCCTAGAGAAAATTTAGATTGGGTCAAGAGGATGCTGTGTTAGTCCGGGTAGACTAGAGAAACAAATTCATAGACATGCATATAAATATAAAGGAAAGACTGATATACAAGAGCAATTGAACATTGAGAAAGCACCCCAGTCCAGTCCAGTTCAAGCCCTTAAGTCTGATATTAGCCCAGATGTTCAATACCAGTTTATAAAGTCTTCTTCAGACTCACGAAACACGTGCAATGACACTGGACGCAGAATGATCACAAGTCAGTGGGTAAAAAGTCTTGGGATCCAGTGATGTTGGAAGCATCTCAGCACTAGCAAGAGTCTCCATGTGGCTTTTCTAGGTCCAGGTTTCTGGCCACCTCAGGGTAGGTCTATGTGGCTTCTCCTCAGGTATGTCTCACAGGGAGTCAGCCTTGTCAGTCGAGTCTCTCAGGTAAAGAGCATTGTCTGTAGTAAGTCGCCAAGGAAGTGAATCAAGAGAGAGAGACAGTGCCTCCACCTTCAAGAAGGAAGTACCAGACTTCCCAGAATTCTCAGGAGAAGGTCACGCCCTCACAGAGGTCTCATTGGCTATCTCCAGATTGACATACTAGCCTCCACCCCTACACTCGTCATCCTCAAAAAGACACCAGCTTAGGTGACTGTCACAGAGGTCAACTCACCAAGCATCACATCACACCATGGTTCATCCACCATAATCAAGTTTACAATAATCTCTGTCTGACACTGAAACTGTTTGCACTCCTTGTCTGTGGTGAGAGGGGATCTGCCAGAGGCTTAATCTGACAGATTAAGGCAGATGGATTGGGGGTTTTCACTTAGCCTTCTCCAACTTGGGTGCTCACAATTTAAGCTCTAGGGCTCTTCCCTCAGCATATTTGCACTTTGTTATTACTAGCTTTGGATCACATAGGCTGGTGTGCTTCTTTCATGTGCACTTTGTTGACACCTCATTTAGATGGCTGCTTGTTTGCATACACGTCTTTAAATACCCAGACACCATTTCAGTTGGTAGCCAGGCACCATCTCCTTTCTTCACTACACTTTGCTGTAGCACTTCACTTGTTTAAAAAAAAACCAACTCTTATCTACACTGATCTCCAGGAAAGCAAGTATCCAGCAGGATCGAGTTAGATTGGGGTCAGAAGGATCATAAAATACTCTAGTGTAAGTCCGCCTGAATATCAGCCGGTGCAGCTAATTTTACCCCAAAAACTGCATCAAAGGGAAAATATGAAGCGCTCTTACCACCAAGGGCTTACGTAGAAAGAAAATGTTTCAAGAATGAAGATGGCAACAAATGTACAAATGTGGTTTGCATACAATAAATGTATGTACTGATTGTGATAAGAGTTGTATGAGCCCTCAATAAAATAATTTTTAAAAAAAGAAAAGAAGAGAAAAACTGCATTACAAATGTGCTGGAAAACTCAGCATATATACAGTAAATGGGAACTTAGAATCCACCTGCCTGTCCAGGGATAATGAATGACTGGTTTACTTTAGCAGTCATGTTATTTTATGACAAAGCAAACAAAAGGAAAAATTTATATCCCACTGGGATATAAGACAATTGCTTTGAAAACATCAATAATGTATCCAATGGTATGTCATTTAAGGCGTTGTTGAGATGCGGAGTTTATGCAATTATAGTCCAGCTGTGAACTGCAATCCATGAGTGGTTGCACTGTACAGAGTGAATTCTTAAATGACTAAGCTCTGTTTACATTGAGCAGGGGGCTTAGTGCGAGCAGAAAATTTCCTGTAACCTACCTTACAACAGCAGATCCTTGTCTGTCAGATTAATGCCTGTTATATTAATGCAAGGGGAGTATTAAGATGCTAAATATGTGGTGGTTCTGGGTCTCCTTTCATTGGTCACCCATTAAGCCAGAGGAACCCACCCTAGGTCCAACAACCACCATTTCCACAGTCTTAAAGTGGCCATCATTTGCTTTCTCTGCCATCAGAAAATTTCAGGGTTGCAGGGAGTTTTGAGGTAAGGCCCAGTTTGTTCAGTCCAACTTTACATAGAGTCCTTCTGGTGACAGCAACTAAAGTCATTATAATACTTAGTCCATGGTATGATTCACTAAGGGATGGATCGAAGCTTATTCAAACTGTCTACCCAGGATCATAGAACTGGATTTCTTCTTTCCTTAGGTTCACTAAGTTTCACTATAATTAGCATCTTTTCCGATTGAGATTGCACTTTTTCATTTACCCACCAGACTCACCAACCTGCTCTGAAGTGTAGATGCGTCCCTCCCCTGGTCTTAACTGGATTTTCCAGTAAGGTTCTCTCCGTCCTGTGAAGGACTGGCTCATTTGTCACTACCTTGTCTCAATGTCATATGGCATTGAGTGGATGATCTCCCTGGTTTGAGCCCAACTTGTGTGAGATCTTTATCCTTTTTTGAGGTGGTTTTTTATGAAGTGCATGTACAGTTCATGGACACTCACCAGACTTTCTACCCTTTTGTTTGGGAAATGGCTTCTAAGATTTGTTTTATTGATGTTTCTCCTTATAATAGTGGACTCATATTTCTCCTTTTATGATTGACTAATTTCACTCAGCATAATGGTTTCAAAGTCCTCCTGTGTCATGTGGCATTTCATGTTTTCATCGCTGTTTTTCAGAAATGTATAGTGTTCTATTGTGTGCATGTACCACTACCTCTTTATCCATTTTTTTCCACTGTTGAGCATTTGAGCTGCTTCCAGTTTTTTGTTATTGTGAACTCTGCAGCTATTAACATGGAAGAACATCCATCTTTTGTCTCTTACTTCTCTGGGGCTTAGGTCTAATAATGGTTTTGCTGGATCATATGGAATTTCAGTTTCCAGCTGCTTCAACTATCGCTGTATACTGGCTGTGTATGTATGTGTGTGTATGTATATATGTATGTGTGTGTGTATATCAACAGTGTATACAAGTCCCATTCTCTCCACAACCACTCCAGCATTTCTTGTTTTCTTTTTTTAATTGGGTTAGCACTGTGGATATAAGGTGTTATTTCATTGTAGTTTTAATTTGCATCTCCCTGATGGCCAGTAATCATGAGCATTTTTTCATATGTTTGTTAGCCTTCTGTATTTCATTTTTGGTGAACTATCTGCTCGTCTTTCCCCCACTTCTTAATTGGGTCATTTGTTATTTTCTTATTGAGCTGTTGTAGAGTTCTATAGATTTTAGTAGTTAGACCCTTGTCCAAAATATTTTATAGATAAAAAAATTATCCCAATCTGTGGATCCTGTCTTTCTCTCTCCCTTTACTTTAGATGAAATTATTTGATGTGCAGAAGTGATGTGATTTCAGCATGCCCCAGTCATCTATTTTGTCTTCCACTGTATGCTTTTCCTTTATTTTATTTGTTAGTCCATTTGTGCCTGGCAAGAAGAACCCTAAATTCCAGTTTTTTCACTGATGATTCTGATTGCTCCATGGTTCACATTTGGGCCTTTACTTCATCTTGGGTATGAGGAGAGATATGAGTCTTATTTAAGTCTTCTGCAAACTGGACAAACCCAGTTTGTCCAAAGCCATTTATTGAAGAGGTTGTCTATGTCTTATTTGATAGTTTATGATCCTTTGTTGAAGATTAGTTGCCTGTAGGCTAATGCATTTATGTCTGATTCATTAGTTTATTTATCTCTCATTGTAACAGCACCAGGTTGCTTTGACTACTGTGGCCATTTAGTAGAATTTTAGATCAGGTAGAACAGGCTTCCTTCTTGCTCCTCCTTTTTAAGAAGCTACTTGCTTATTCTGAGTCTTTTGCCTACCCATAAGAAATTGGTAATTAGTCTTCCCATTTCTTTAAAGAACATACTTGGGCATGGAATTTGGATTGCTTTGTATCTGTAGAGTGTTTTAGGTGATATTGATATTTTCACAATATTAACTCTACCTATCCAAGAGCACAAGACATTCTTCTATTCACGGAGGTCTTCTTTTGTTTCTTCAAGCAATGTTCTGTACTTATTCTATGTGTACACCTTTAGTTTCTTTACTTAGATTTATTCCTAAGTATTACATTTTGTGTGTAGTTGTTGTAAATAGTATTGTTTTCTTAATACCTTTTCCGTAACTCTCTTCACTGACATTCAGAAATCCAATTAATTTCTGATTGCTAATTTTGTATACTGCTGCTTTGCCAAATCCTTCCATTGTTTCCACTAGGCTTTTTGTGGAGATTTTTGTGTTTTCTACATATAGGATCATATCATCTGCAAACAGTGAGAGTTTCCCTTTTTTTTTTTTTTGCCTACTTTATTGCCTTGATTTCTTTTTTGTTGTCTGATGGCTCTAGCTAAGCTTCCAGTGCAATACTGAAGAAGAGTGGTGATAGGGCATACCTTTACCTGGTCCTCATTTTCAGTGGAAATGTTTCCACTAGATCCATATTGGGGATGATGTTGGATTTTTGTATGTGATTTTTATTATGGTGAGAAATTTCCCTTCTATTCCTATTTTGAGCATGTTTTTGATCAAAAACTGAGTGTTGGGTATTGTAAACTGCATTTCTCTATCTTTCAGTATGATTGTGTGGTTTATACTTTTGTCTTGTTTGTGTGATGGATTGTGTTGATCATTTTTCAAATGTTCAATTTTCTTTGCACCCAGGAGTGAATCACACTTGATCATGGTGGATTATTTTTTATATGATGTTGGAATCTATTGGCCGGAATTTTGTTGAGGATTTTGGTGTTTATATTTATGAGGAATATTGATCTATAGTTTTCTATCATTGTGGGGTCTTTGTCTGGTTTGGTGATCAGTGTTATCCTGGCTTCAGAGAGTGAGTTTGGGAGTCTGCTGTCTTTTTCTATGTTCTGGAATAGTCTGTGTAGTAATACTGTCAGATCTTCTCTAAATACTTGGTAAGATTGACTTGTGAAATCATCTAGTCCAGGAAATCAGCTAGTCCTGGACTTTTCTTGGTTGGAGGTCTCTTAATAACCTGATCTATTTATTATTTTGTTATGGGTCTGTTGAGTTTATCTATGTTTGTCTGCATTAACTTGAGTGGATGATATATTTCCTTTTGGGGTTTCTCCTGATTGAGCTTCTTTCAGCTTCCTGGGTGGTTATATTTTCACCCATTTGGCATTAAGGAAAGTGTTTTTGCAAGAGTTCTCTGTGGATTTTTGTTGTTGTTTCTTCCTTTTCTGAAACTTCATGAAACTTAGGTTGTTTCTCTTGATTGTGTCCCATTGTGTCCCAGGCTTTTCTCCGTGTTATTTGCAAAAGAAAATTTTTTGTTGCTTATTCTTATTTTAGACTGGAGTGTATACATCTGTCTTCAAGCTCACTAATCCGGATTTCCATCTCTTCCATTCTGTTTCTCTGCTCTTTTATAGTATTGCATAGTTCTTCTATTGTAGCGCTTAACTTTTGTGTTTCCATTTGCAGGCTGTCTTATACGGAGTACAGTGAAGTTTCTCAGTTTTCTTTTTTCACTTTTCCTCTCAAACGCTCTCTTCATCTGTTGTATGAATGCAATCATCGTTCTTTAAAGTTCTTTATCTGGTAGTCTCATTGCTTGTTCAATTTCAGGCCTTTCATTTAGAGATGGTGAGTGTTAGGTTATTTGTAGTTGCTTTCTTGGGAGTTTTGTTTTGTTTTGTTGTTTGTTTGCTTGCTTTGTGTGTATGTGTGTGAACCAACATATTCTGTGGCTTTCTCATGATCTTGATATAGCTCTTAGAGGTGGTAGGGAGCTCAGGTGATATGAAAGTAGCTAACTCTGTTCAGTGGCGCAGTAGAGAGGTGAGAGACACCTTGTATTAGTTATCTGGGGGAGAATTTTAGGACAAGTGTTAGGCAGGAGACCTATGAGTGGAAGAGGAAGTGTGAGACGAGAAAGAAAGGGAAAAGAAAACAAAAAAAGATAAGAGTCAGGTAGTAGTAATAGGTGGGTTAAAATTTAAAAAATTAGACGCCAAAAAACCTTGTTTACAAGAACAAAGGGAAAAAAGAAAAAATGTAACACTAATAGCTTTTTCTTTTATGAGGATGAGAAGGAAAGAAAAGGATTGACAAATAGGAAAGACAAAGGGGGCTCTGAAATACAAGTTTAGATATAAAATAAAGGAAGAAAGATCAGAAGGTGAAATGATTAAAAATAAAAATAGAAAAATAAGACTAAAATACAAAGTAGAGAGCTGTTAGTGTGTATTTGTTTGGGTCCTAAGCTTCTCCCGGGAACATTGTCTCTGATGTGGGTGCTAACTTGTGAACTGATGATGTGTTGCGGAACAAAAAGAAAAACAAAAGTAAATCAAAACTAAAATAATAATTTTACGTAGATCAGCAGATGTGGAAGTCCCGAAAAAGGACGAATCATACAAGTAGTGCACACCTTTGTTTTAAAGGGGTGGGGAGGAATCAGAATGATAGAACGAAAACACAGCAAAACAACAATATCAACGAAAGGGGTTGTGGGGGTCATGTGCTTATGTTAATTTCATGATTGAGATGTAGGGGTGGAGTCTAGCCTGTTCATCTGGAGATAGCCATTGAGTAGCCAATGAGGTCTCTGACTTCTCCTGAGTTTCTCCTGAGACTTCTGGGAAACCTCACGATATTTCCCCTCATGGAGATGAGAAGCTATCTCCCCAGTTGTTGGGAGTTAGTGTCAGAGACAACGAACTATGAACAAGACAATGACAGTGTCCCAGGAGCTGGAGGAGCCAGAGGAGAAGCCACATGGCCTTACCCTGATGGAACCAGACCTCTGAACCTGGAGAAGCCACATGGAGACCCCTGCCAGCACTGAGTTGCCTCTACCACTACTGGATGCTGTTGATGGACCCTGAGCCCTGGAAGCAAGGACCATAGGGAGAACCCTGCCAGTGCCAGGATTCTGCACCCACTGTGACTTCGTGAGTCGGAAGGAGACTTTATAAACTAATATCGGGCAAATGGGCTAATATCAGACTTACGACTTTTGGCTGCACTGGGTTGGAATCCTTTCTTAATGTCCTATTCCTCTTGTATATAAAGCATTCCCTTATATGCATATGCATGTCTATGAGTTCGTTTCTCTAGTCTACCTGGAGTAACACAGAGGTCTAGACCAGATCCTAGGGAAAATCAGGACTATTTGAAACAGAGGTCTTTTAAGTCCTTGGAGACAATGGAGGTTGTTTTTACTACCTTGTAGTCTTTCAGGATGGCAGGGAAGGGTTGAACTTAATGTTAGGGGGATGATGATGGTGCCTAGTAGGGTGGATAATCCTGTATTCTTGTGGTTTAGGTTAATGATCTTAAAAGAATAGACCTCTAGTGGATCAGGTTGCAGGGGACAGAGTTCATCCTTTTCATATGATGGGGGTAAAAGAGTAGGTGTGAGGGAGTGGGATCTCTATCTGTCATCTACTTAGATGCTCTTGGAGGGAGGGAGGGAGGGAGGGAGGGAGGGAGGGAGAGAGCAATAGTCTACTCAAAGGGCAGGTGTCTAATCTAAGCAACCTGGGGTGCTGACCAGGGCTGGTGTTGTGAGACAGCTGGCTGATGGCTCAGTCTATCCAATGCTCCATCCCGGAGAACCCTCTGGGCCTTGAGCCCTATGGCCCTTGTCTCATGCACAAACTCCCTGCCTGTGCTATGTAAAACCACTAGAAGGGAAGTTTCACTGGTATGTCTGGGTAGACCACCCGCCCAGGAGCATATACCTACTGAGCAATGTGTTGGGTTCTTAGCCTGTCTGAAAATAAGAGCAAACAAAAAAAAAAACCCTGACTAAATACCAGATTAGCAATTTATGGTACAATACACATATCTTTATCTGTTAAATATTAAGGTAGCAGATGGATATTTGGCCTCTGTGCACATCCTCCCTCAGCACAAAGAACACTTTGTTCTAACAACCTGGCTTTCTATGTTGCTCACCTTCCAGTGTGTCTGGAAGACAAAAATGGATGCATAAACAAATGTGGTGAAGAAAACTGATGGTGCCTGGCTATTACAAGATATAGCATCTGGGGTCTTAAAGACTTGATGATAGGGCTGAGCCCCGGTGGTGTAGTGGTTGTGCGTGAGACTGCAGCCCACTGGGACGGAGGTTAAATTCCAGCAGAGGGGTTGGGCCTCCTACTCCCATCACCAGAGAGCAGTGATGCCCCCCCCCCAAAAAAAAAGACTTGATGATAAACAAGTGGCCATCTAGATGGGAAGCAACAAAACCACTAGCCTATGTGATCACAATGTATACAGGATCATGTCTCCTGCAGGCAACAAAAGACCCAAAACAATGACTTTGATAACGAACATGGAGGCTTAGGAGGGAAATGCAAAGACCATCAGTAGACAATTGGACACCTCCTCACAGAAGGGTCACAAGGAAAAGACAAGCCAGCCAGGTGTAAAGCACCATTGAAACACACAATGGTACTTCTAGTTCTTCAATGCTTCCTCCTCACCCACTGTCATGGCCCCAGTTCTACCTTACAAATCTGGCTAGACCAGAGCATGTTCAATGGTACAGATAAGCGCTCTCAAGACACAGACAGATAGCCCCCTTAGGAATAGTAATAGGAGTAGTGATACCAGGAGGGTAGGGGGAAGGCAGGGAGAAAAGGGGGAAAAAGGAGGAACCGATCAACAGTAGATGGTGTAAGATATGAAAATAATAATTTAGAATTTATCAAGGGTTTACAAAGGTAGGAGGGCCAGGGAGGGAGGGAGGAAAAGAGGAGCCGATACCAAGGGCTCAAGTAGAAAGAAAATGTTTTGAAAATGATGATGGCAGCAAATGCGCTTGATACAATTGATGTGTGGATTATTACAAGAACTTTAAGAGCCCCCAGTAAAATGGTTTATATATATATAAATGGTTTATATATATATATATATATATATATATATATATATATATATATATAAAAGAGACACCTGACCCAAGTCATGTTTTCCGTTGATTCATATAAATGTGTAAATTGGACATTAGATAAGGAAGGCTGAAGAAGAATCGATACATTTGAATTATAGTGCTGACAAAGACTATTGAAAATACCATTGACTGTCAGGAGAACAAACACAAACAGATCTGTCCTGGAAAACATACATCCAGAATGCTCCTTAGAGGTAAGGATGGTGAAACGTCAACTCACATACTTTGGACATGTTGTCAGGAGATACTGGTCCTAAAAAGAGGACATCATATTTGGAAAAGTACACGTGTGGGAATAGGTCCAGCATGCAGGGAAGTGAGGGCAATGAAGTCAAATTCAACTGTGCACACAGACTCTGGAAACCAGCTTATGGCACTAGTCTAACTTTATTACACCTTTTGCAAGACTTATATAGGTTTCATTGACCAATTAGATCATTTCTTTCACATACTTCCTGGTTTCCAAACATATCCTTATGAGGTCATGGGTTTGTAATATAAAAAACGATTGGCCCACACAGTGGGCTATGTAAATGAGGTGTTACTGGCCAAGTTATGTAAACGAGATGTAGCTGGCTGAGACAGCCATCCAATTGTCTTACAAGACTATTTCGTCCAATCCCATTACAGGACTAACCACCCAATTGTATTGCTGGAGTTTAGCTGTTACTATGTGGAAGCTAGAAGCATTCTGATAGGTTGTGTCTCACAGGTTTAAAGCTGAAGGCTATCAGGTCAGCTGGCCTGGAGTCTTATTTACCTTGAGACTGGAGTTCTTTCCAGGAATCATGGGAACGCAGGATACCCAGCAACTTACACCTGATTCAAGACTGGAATACTCCAGAAAACTTGGAAGCACGGGTTCCAGCTACCCAAGGGCATGGGTACCCAGCGACTTCAAGACCCCTCCAGGAGATACAGCAGCATCCTGCACTTTCTTCCAGATTCACAGGTCCTGCCAGGAATGTCCCCACAGTAGAGGGGCAGGTAAAAAGAGGAATCACTTGACAAGATTGATTGGCACAGAGGCTGCAACAATGGGTTCAAACATAGTAACAATTGTGAGGAGAGTGTAGAACAGGGCAATGTTTTATGCATTCTGATTATAGGATTGTTACGAGTTGGAACTGACTCAATGGCACCTATAACAACAATTATGAAACTACCTATACCTTTTTTTTTTTTTTTTTGCATCACTGCCCTGGTGGTGGGAGTAGGGGCCCAGCCTTGCTCCTGGGGAGCTGCTGCTGGATTTGAACCTCCAACCCAGTGGGCCACAGTCCTGTGCACAACCACTACACCACCGGGGCTCAGCTCTACCTATACTTTTATTTGTTGCTTTTTTCATTCAATTTAGTAAATTTTGAGATTTTGGACAGTATTTATAGAACCAAGAGTATATCTTTTAAAGGTAAAATTTTGCACATACACACACAAATATATATATATATATATATATATATATTAGGCATCACTGGCGTCTGGTGGGAGTGGGAGGCCCAGCCTTGCTCCTGGAGAGCTGCTGCTGGATTTGAACTGCCAAGCCAGTGGGTTGCAGTTCTGCACTCAACCACTATGCCACTGGGGCTCAGCCCCAAAAAATATTTTTTAAACTTTGCACAAAGCTGAAGAGAAAATTAAAAATTAAAAGTTTATGTTGTTTTTCAAATCATCACTATTAAAAAGTTGAATGTAGCAATTTGAATCTTTTTGTTATAATGAGTGCATTTTTTTTGTTGTAAAAGCATGCAAGGGAATTTTTTAAAGTTTATAGGAAAATTTCACTATTTCTTATTTCCCTTCTCCCATGAGCTTTTTGATGTGCCCTTTGTGTGTATATATGTGTATCCCAGCATTTCCTAATTCAGTACTTTTCAGATATATGATTACATTAATCATGTTGTGCAGTTGTCACTCATGGAAATCATCTTATTAGGGGCTCATACAGCTCTTATCACAGTCCCTATATGCATCCATTGGGTCAAGCACATTCGTACATATGTTGCCATCATCATTATCGAAACATTTCCTTTCTACATGAACCCTTGGTATCAGCTGCTCATTATTTTTCCTCTTTTGATTTTGTTTTTATTTGGAAAGCATGAAGAGAAGAGAAACAGAATTCAGTCAGTATCATGGAGATAAATTTATTCTGTGTGAATTCCAGCTGTGAGTTCAAGCTGCGCTGTGAGGAGCTTCATTTTTTCCAGAAAGAATGTCATCTAATGCAATCACTGGTGTGTCTATTATGAAGATTGATGCATAGTAACTAGACGTAATATGATGTCACTCTTGTTTTAGTTATATAACAAATTCTATTTCATTATTAACTTCTTGGACCAGAAATCTAGTCCATATTCTTTATTATCAAACTAGCACAAGGTCCTGTCAATTTTAACTCCCTGGTACCTACTTCTATCACTAACAAGGCACTTTTTATCAACTCTCTCTGAGGCTACTCCCAGAGCCTCCTAATTGGCCCTCTGGTCTCCTCTCCTTTGGCCCGTCTTCAGTTTGTTCTCCACATTCAGACAGAAGGAATGTTCTCAAAGGCACACCGAGAAAGAGAAAGGCAATAGTCTCACCCTTACTTATCTCCCAGTCTTATTTTTCACTCCTTTTCCTGTTCATCCTCCGTGGCCTTCAGAACCTCCTTTTGATCTCCAACCAAAGTTAACACATTTGTCGCCTCATGGTTTTGCACATTTAAGATGGAACCAAGTTTAGCTGTGGTTGGATTTGCAGCTTTTATTAAAAAAAAATTTTTTTTAAGCACAACAAAAGATCTAAAATGGGAAGTGTTCGTATAATAGAGGAGGAGTTGTAACTAATTAAGAAAACTGGAATATTGTGCTCCTTTGTTAGATGTCCAGGAGGTTTCTCCTAATTTATATTTCCATTGCCATAAATACTACTATGAATTTTTCCTTGCCTGAATCTCAGAGAAGGTTAAATGTGCTGACAGGTTTGGGTTGTTAACTTTTATGGCCAGAAACATTTGATTCTCAACTTGTAATCAATCCTTGGTGGATTCAGAGAAATCAGCGAGTGGGAACAGCCGAGAAGAAGAACATTCCATTACAACATCGAACAGAAATGGAATTAACTGCTCAATTTTCTAGGCAATCTTTGCAGAGATTATTTTTCTCCCACACAGCGCATGCTATGTAGCCACGAACAGCTTGACTATTTAAATAGAAATATTTTGCCTGCGTCAAACATTAGCAATTAGATACTTTGGCGATGTAAGAAAGTACTCTTAAAACAAATCATGCTAATGATTTAAGAGCACTTGTGTGTCCTGTTGTCTGTGTCTCCATGTCATCTGAAAAGAGTCCCTGGCCCAGAGTAAGCATTTAATATTTGTTGACTGATAAGATGTACATGTGCATCTAACTTTAAAAGCTTGACTAATACACAGAATATAAATCTTTCATTTGGGGAAATTAATTCTTAATTTAGCTAATCTTAATGGCGATGCAATCAGTGGGCCTGTGGGTCTCCTGTTTTAGAGAAAATGGAAGCATATTTCATTTGATAACCAAAACAAAGCAACCCATTGCCATTGAGTTGATGCCCACATACAGCAACTTTCTAAGACAGAGGAGAACTATCCATAGGGTTTCCGAGGCAGTAAATCTTTATTTTAGCACACTGCCACATCTTTCCCCAGAAGAGCAGCTGAAGGGTTCAAATCACCAGCCTTCTGGTGAGCCGTCAGAAACTTTAATTACAGTACCACTAAGCTTTCTTTCCATTTGAAAAAGAAAACTTCTCTTCAGTGGGTTTCCAATGTCTGAAAGAAGCTTTAGGCCAGAGTGAAAACCTCATGGTTTCTTGTTGATTTAACTGATATGTAGCTTACTCTAGCTTTTAACGTAAGTTTGTACGTGTTGATTGCTATTCATTAATATAATACTTTTATGTTAAAGTGAATGTCTTGCACCTTTTCTTCTATTGGTTTTCAAGGAAACAAAGATTTTTCAATGTACGTTACATAACTGGTTTTTTTTTAATGTAACAAAGTGTGGTAGTTATGGAATTTGATGTCAACTTGACGTGTAGGGGTGGAGTCTCGCCTGTCAATCAGGTCACAGCCTGATGGTGTCCCTTGTGGGCATGACATTTTCATAAGAAGGGTTCTGGGAACCTCCCTCTCTCTCTTTACCTTCACCTTCATGCTTGCTGGCAAGCCCTACTGAGACCTGCACAAATCCTGTGATGTCGCCACTCCCTTGAACCATAGGAATTTTCACCTACTAGGCCAGGGCTCCTCAAACTATGGCCTACGGGCCGCATGTGGCCCACCCAAGGACATTTATCTGACCTGCCAGGTGTTTTTGCTGCTGCTATTGTCCTGCTTAGCAGCCAACTCGTCTCAGACCCACAGTGAATTTGTTCATAGTTTCATTTTTGTTTGTTTGTTTTTCAACTATAGTCCATCCCTCCAATGGTCTGAGGCACAGTGAACTGGCCCCTGTTTAAAAAGTTTGAGGACCCCCCGCACTAGCCTGTGCTCTTCCTGAATCTTGCATCACTGTTTGGGGCTGCCCGAGTCTGAAGAGGGATTTATGGACCAGTCGCGCAGGTGTGGACAAGTATTGTACTTACAGACCTGATTTGGACTGGGCTGGGTGGGTTTCCTGATACATGACTCCTTTGTGATAGAAGACTTCTCTTACACATATATGAGTGTCACTGGATTTGTTCCTCTCGTCCACCTGGCTCAACAAGCAAAGGTACAAAGAATGATATAATAAATACTGAGGCTATGAATTCCCCAAGGAACACCAATGGTAGACTACTAACTTTGGGGTAACACTTGGCACCCCATCCGAACTGGTTGGGGGTTACTCCCAAGGGGACCACGCCGAAAGTCAAAGTCATAAATGGGGGAAAGGGAGCCACTCCATTCCTGACTGCGGGAATAGCAAGGTGGACTTCTGGAAAACGAATGCCACTTCTATGTCATCATGTTGCTGTTTTTATCTTTTATTAGTATTACTACTATTATTATTATTATTATTTTGTTTCTTGGGGTGGATCTATTCAAGAAATGCAGAGTGGGCAGTTGTATTGAGACAGCGGCTGGATCAATGGTTCCCGGGGCGGAAAACAGAGGGGTAAGGGGAGAGGTGAGAGAGGAGCCAACCCTGACAGGTAAAGGGAAATAGTAAGAGTTCTAAAATGGACCAAGAGGAGGGTGTAGCTTTTCTGGGGATGTTTAATCAATCTAATTATTATCTGAGAGGAATTACTGAGAGATGAATGACAGGCCAACAGAATAGTGGGGTAGGAGGAAAAAACATAAAACCATAGATAGATAGATACATAGATATAAATCTATATATTTGTTTTTATATGTATTTATTATATTTAACTGTAACGAGAAAGCAGCTGGACATTGGATCCCTACTTAAATCTTACCTCAGTACAAGAATGGGTTGTTCTAACAATGTAGTTTTCTATCATATCCACCTTCGCTGAAGACAAAATGGGTGCATAAGCAAATGTGATGAAGAAAGCTGATGGTGCCTGGCTATTACAAGATATAGCAGCTAGAGTCTTAAAGACTTGTCATTAAACAAGCAACCAGCTGGCAAGGAAGCTGCAAAACCCACATGGAAGAAGTACCCCAGTCTGTTTGAACATGAGGTGTCCCACTATCATGATCCCAATTCTACCTTACAAATCTGGCTAGACAATAGGATGTTCACTGGTACAGATAGGAGCCGGAAACACAGGGAATCCAGGACAGATGATCACTTCAGGACCACTGGGGAGAATGGCAATACAGGGAGGGGGGAAGGAAGATAGGGTAGTAAGGGGGAACTGATTATAAGGATCTACATGTAGCCTCCTCCCTGGGGTACGGACAACAGGGATATGGGTGAAGGGAGACATCGGACAGTGTACGATATGACAAAATAGTCATAACTTATAACTTATCAAGGGTTCATGAGGGAGTGAGGAGTGGGGAGGAAGAGGGAAAATGAGGTAATACCAAGGGCTTAAGTAGAAAGAAAATGTTTTGAGAATGATGATGGCAACAAATGTACAAATATACATTGTATGCTTTGCATGCAATGGATGGATGGATGGATTGTGATAAGAATTGTATGAGTCCCCAATAAAAATGATTTAAATAAGAAAAAACTTTCCAACAGAAAAAAAATACCAGAAAGAAAGAAAGAAAGAAAGAAAGACTCATAGGACAACTCTTGTTACCGTCAAGGAATGAGCCAAGTGCATTGTCATGATGAAATCAATTCCTCAGTGCAACTTTCTTATCACCAGTGCAGTGTTTCCTTCTCTTAAAACATCTTCACAACAAGCTTCTGTAATCATCCATGTCCAAATGTGCTTGGCATAAAATGAACATAGGTATGGATTGAGTGTTCTTCGAACTTCTGTTTTTGTTTTAATCATTTTATTGGGGACTCAGACAACTCCTATCACACATAGGATGTAGTGGAGATCCAAAGTCCACCAGTAAAACAATTGGACAGTCCCTCTTAGAAAGGCCTCGCAGAATGGAGAAATAATCCAGGATGCAGTCTGGCACTGAGGGACCACATACCTACCCACAATTTATGATTTCCTCCCCTTACTCTTATGGTCCTGGTGGGTCGTATTAGATTTGCATCTGTACATGTGTACATTTAAAATAGCTCAGTACTTGGTAGTCAAGATAGATGTCCTCTAAGGGACGGTGACAAAAGTAAAGGTTCCCTGAGGGTACAAGAAGTGAGAACAGGCAAGGAAGGGGGCAAAGGGGAGTTGATAGCATTGATGATTGCATAGCCCCACCGGATGGGATGGAACATCAGAACTGTGTGGGAAGGGAAGAGATATACTGGAATGAGTACAATATGTCAACAGAATTATTATTTAAATCTTTAGAAGCAGGAATAAATAAATACTCAGACCTACCACTAGCTGCAGAAATTACGTATTGCTGACCCATTTGAAGTTCCCTGAGTATTTCTACCAAAGTGCATCTCACGCTCAACCATTGTTCTGAAGTATCACTTACCTTCATTCTTTCTTCTTTTCAAATATTTCCATGCAGGATAGTCACTTTTTTCTTATGTATCCTTCAACTACATTCCCTAAACGCTGTTGTATAATATTTTTTGTCATGTGCCCCATTCATTCATCTTCGCTTCTTTAGTAGTATAAATATTTGAATATTAGAATAATCTTCCAAACACTACATGTTTTTCATGACTTTCATATGTACAGCTAAATGATTTGTAATGTTGAGGTTTGCTATCTTATTTGACTCAGGAAGGACTTGCTGATCATTACAGCAGTTGAAAAGTCCTCTGGTAAGCTAGTTGTTATTTTTTTGGAGATGCAAAGCTAGGTCAAGAACTTGCTGTCACTAGGGTTCCAGTCCACAGGCACTGGTTTATTACAAGTAAGACGTATTTAAACATCTCTGCAATCACTAGTGGTTTTCAAAGGAATCTCTTGGGCCAGTGAATTCTTGAAGAATTCACGTGCAAGAGATCAGCTCTGAAAGTTCTAGTGACTGTGTTTGAGGACTCCCCAAGGGGTCACGTTGATACACTTTTCTCAGCGCACACATGATGACCACACGGGCTTTCTGAGAAGTTCTCATAAAATTCAAAACTTGATTGGTGAGGAAACAGCCCGGAAAGTTGTGGGGAGGAATTATTCCCATTAAGACAGAACAGCTGCTCATTCTTCAAGGATCTTGTTGGAAAACCTTTACCCCATCCACCCTTCAGCCCTAGACTTGCCTAACTGGCTTGGTGCTGCTTCCCAATCTCAAAGAACATTTTAAAAGAGTACCATTTAAGTCTCTCAAGGATGCCAGAACAGGTATTCTGATGTGGTGATATAAATGGAAGAATACAGAATTCTTTGGGGTAGAGAGATTGAAACACTGCTTTCAGAACTCTATAGTCCTAGATGGAGTTCAAGAAACAATAGCTTCACAGTTTGATATTTTTGTGTAGTAAACGTTTCTATGATGCTGTAGCGACACATTTTTACTTACCCTTGTAATCTACCAGAGGATTTTTGTTTTTAATTACTTTTAAGCCTCCTTGTAAATTTAGATGCTCTGTGAAAATTGACTGTGGTGGCAATTGTACAATCATGACTCTCAATTAATAATACATTAAAAAAAGAAAGAGCAAACTTATTGAGATTTGCTTTATGGCTTCCCATGTGGTCTGCTCCTGAGGAAATTCCACGTGCCCTGGGAAAGAATGTACATTGTGTTGTTTTGGGGGAGAATGTTATATATATATATTTCATATATATATGAGTTTCATATATATATGAAATCAAGTGTGTTGTTTAGTTCTTCTAGTTCTTTGTGGACTTTCTTTGTAGTTGTTCCATTCCTTCATAGAATGGAATGTATTAAACTCTCCTTTTATTGTAAAAAAAATTAAATGTTCTATAGTTTTCATGATAACATTTCCCAATCTAAATATATTTTTTGCTTGTTTAGCTGGAGAGAATTCATTGAACTTCATGAATCTTTGAATTGCTATGCTTCTCAGGTCTAGAAAATCATCTTTCTCCTCTCCTAGAGTTCTTTTTATTAATCTTTTTTTTTTTGTATCACTGTCCTAGTGGGAGTAGGAAGCCCAGCCTTGCTCCTGGAGAGCTGCTGCTGGATTTGAACCATCAACCCTATGGGCCGCAGTCCCGCACACAACCACTGCGCCACCAGGGCTCAGCCCTTCTAGAGTTCTTAAAAAAAACTGCCATCAAATCAAAACCTAGTGACCCTACAGAACAGGATAGAACTACCCTGAAAAGTAAAAAGCCCCGACTTTCTCCCCGGGAAAGGTTGCTAGTTTTGAGCTGCTGACCTCACAATTAGCAGCCCAGCAAGTCAGCATTGTGCCACCAGGACTCCTGCTTCTAGGGTTCTAGAGAGGCTTAGCAACTAGACCTCTAGATAGAGGTGCAACATCTTCATGTCTCCTACTGTCTCTTTTTCTTCTTTCTATATCTTTGTCTGTCTACATTACATGCTAGGTTCTCTCTTGGAATTTCTCTTCAGGCCACGCACATTCTTGCTAGCAGTGTCTGATTTACTATTTCCTGGACGTTTTCCTGGCTCATTACAGAGCCATGTGTTTGCTGGTGGGTTAGCTAGGCTTATTATCTTAACAAGATGAACAGCTGCAAGGCTTCTTGTCATGTCTCTTTTTGTCCTGCAGCTTGGTTATAAAGATAGCACAGAGTCATTTTTGTAAGCCCTCACTCCCCTCTAATATCAAACGAAATGTAGGGGTGTATCTATTCTGGGTCTTTTTTTTAAAGCAGATTTATTAGCACATAATTCACATATGCAATTCGGTAGTTAAATCACATCAAGAAGAGTTGTACAATCATCACCACAGTGAGTTTTAGAATATTTTCTTCATTCATGTACTTATCATTATTAGCTCTTCCATGTCCCCCAGGCTCCCCTGTGATGCCCCCCCGCCAAGGAACCACTAATCCAGGTATTGTCTCTGTAGGGTTGCCTGTCCTGGATTTCATATACAGAAAAAATTTTAAACAGCAACCACACAAGTTAAGAACAAGGACAAAGTGAAACAGATAAAAAACCTCAATCGAAAAGAAAGCAGGAGATATTAAAAAGCAGAACAAATTTAAATGGATGATAAAGGAGAGCAAATGGTAGGGTACTAAATCTTAACCTAACTGCATCTGCGACAATCCACTTTGCAATGCATTCTGCACGTTAGCAAGGCCATCCACATCCCTGGTCCATGGTCAAAAAGGGTTCACCAGGGGCTTAATCCACGTGTTTGCTTTTTAACTGAAAGAGTTTTTAAATGGGCCAAAAGGGAGCTCAAATATTACATTTTGATCTAATCTTGTCAGCCATAATTGACTTCATAATGCTGTCTGGGAACAGAGCTGTCAACATCCCTCAATTATGATCAGAAGATATTCACAGGCAGCTTAATCCTTGTGTGGACCCCACAAATGGATTTTGGGCTTCCGATGCCATCCAGAGCCTTCTGCAAATCATTGAAGCTCTGATACCATCCCCTCCTTTAGATCTGGATTATATGATTCATAACCCTTGGTTCACACAGGTTGGTGTGGTTCGTCCACGTGGACTTAGTCAATGCCTCACTTAGATGGCTGCGTGTTTGAAAACAAGCCCTTAAGACCCCAGACACTATTCTTTCTGATAGCAGGGCACCATCTAGTTTCTTCACCACTCTTTGCTATTGCACCCATACCTTCAGTGACCTCTTCATGAAGGCAGGCACCAAGCAGGGCTTGAATGAATCATTCTTAGATTTGGAGCTAGACGGAAGCACAAACCTCAATTCTGTTCATGCATCTGTAGCTGATATATGCCTCTGGTTCACCTTAGAAACATACTTTACATTTTATGTTAGAGCACTTAGAGAACCCCCCTCACCCCCCGCCCGGCATCCCATCCACCGCCATCCAGACACCGATGACACTGGGAATGGGGTAGAACTGCCCCTTTGAGTGAGAAAGGCTCCTCCTCTATTCAGTTTGCTTTTTCTAGGGCTTCAACCTAGTCCTTCCTGGATCAATCATTGTCAATAAAGCCAAACAGGAATAGACAGGAATCTGTTAGTTGTTGGCAATTGTGTTAGTTCGGGTAGACTAGAGAAACAAATTCATAGACACGCATACAGATATAAGGGACAAGTTTATATAGTAGAGGAATGGAACATTGAGAAAGCATCCCAACCTAGTCCAACCCAAAGTCCTAAATCCAGTATCAGCCCATATGTCCAATTCCAATCTATAAAGTCTCCTTCCAACTTACGAAGCACATGGAATGACACCAGGACAATTACAGGCCAGTGGGTGCAGAGTCTTGTGTATCCAGCTGGGGTAGAAGCATCTTAGCGCTGGCAGGGGTCTCTCTCTGGTTGTTCCAGCCCCAGAGGTCTGGTTCCATCAGAGGAAGCCCATGTGACTTCTCCTCCAGCTCCTCCATTCTCCAGGAATCAGGATTGATCAGCATGCTGTCATCTCGTCTTGTCAGTAAAGCGTCTCCCAGGGACTCAGTAATGAGTCTCTCATCTCCAAATGAGAAATACGGCCGGATTTTCCAGAATTCTCCGGAGAAAGCCATGCCCACACAGAGACCTCATTGGCTATCTCCAGATGGATAGGCTAGACTCCACCCCTAGACTTCCAATCATGAAATTGACACAAGAATACATGACTTGGAGACTCAGAAGAGGAATGTAAAGTGAGCCTGTTTGGGGAGGCTCATGTAGGAGACTGGATTGTTGCCAGGGATACTGTACCATGACATTCATACCAGGGTGATTGGTCCCATCTTTGAACAATACACCAATGTTCTGAGCTTTCCAGGTAAGATATCTGTTTGCTATGTAGCGCACAGGCTGCTTTTGTTTCTAGCACGGTTTTGACTCAGCATTTTCCTGGTTCTGTTGATCATTCTAAGCACTCACCCACATTACAGATTTCTGTCCATTCCACTTCTTGCTTTACCAGCCATGACTAAACCAGGCAGAACTTGTTCAAGATTTTTTTGGTTTTAATAACCAAGCAAGCGGTAGACTGCTTCCCAGACTAGGCCATTTCTGAATACTCAGGTCTTGACCAACTCTAACATGCTGCCAACTCATGTTGTAGTTCACCTGTTTATGTAGTTGGCATCATTTTTTAATTAAATACCTTTACTGGGAGCTCTTACAGCTCTTATTACAATCCATGCATTCATCCATTGTGTGAACACATTTGTGCATATGCTATCATCATCATTTTCAAACTTTTTCCCCTCTACCTGAGTCCTTGATATCAGCTCTCCATTTCCTCTCCTCCTCCCCTTCTCTCCCTCATAAACCTTGATAAAATATGAATTATTATATTTTCATATCTAACATTGTCCACTGTCTCCCTTCACCCACTTTTCTGTTGTTTTTTTCCCCCAGGAGGGGTTATATGTCTATTCTTTTTTTTATTTTGGGGGGGCAACACTGCCCTCTGGTAGGAGTGGGAGGCCCAGACTTGCTCCTGGAGAGCTGCTTCTGGATTTGAACCGCCAAGCCCGTGGGCTGCAGTCCCACACTCAACCACTACGCCACCAGGGCTCAGCCCCTAGTCTTTTTTTTTTTAATATGGATTTTATTGGGGCTTCTTACAACATTCAATACATCGTTCGTATTAAGCATACTTGTACACAAGTTGCCACATTCATCTACATTTTCTACCTGAACCCCTCCAGCATAAGCACCTCTTTCCCTCTTTCCTCTAGTTCTTTATTTTTTTAAATTCCAACTCCTCATATTTCCCATTCCCCCTTATTCTCCCTCATGTATTTCCAATAATTTATAAATTGTTATTACCTCTTCATATCATACACTGTCCAATGTGTCATTTCACTCACTATCTACCACGCTGTTCGCACCCCAGAGAGGAGGTCACATATAGATCCTAGAAATTTGTTCCCCCTTTCTACTCCACCATCCCTCCACCCATTGTCACCACTCCCCACTAGTCTCAAGGGATTATCTATCCTAAATTCCCATGTTTCTGACTCCAATGTACATCCCCTGGTCTAGCCGAATCTGTCTGGCAGAATTGGGATAATGATAGCCAGTGGGAGGAAGCATTTGAGAACTAGAGGAAAATTGTACATTTCATTCCACTGTACCTAGACTGGCTCATCTCCTTGCTGCAACCCCTCTGTAAGAGGATGTTGCTTCACTTATTGATGGACTTTGGGTCCCCAATCTGAACTCCCCCTCATTTATAATGATATAATTTTTAGGTCTTTGATGCTTGATACCAGATCCCTTTGACACCTCGTGGTCACACAGGTGTTTCTTTCATGTGGGCTTGCCTTCTTAGCTAGATGGTCACTTACTTACCTTCAAGTCTTTAAGACCCCAGACGCACATCTTTTGATAGCTAGGCATCATAAACTTTTTTCAGCACATTTGCTTATGCACATATTTGTCGTCAGCAATCATATTAGGAAAGTGACCATATAATGTTATGATTATTAGTTCTTCAAACCTGATAATTGATCCCTGTGGCATCTCTTGTTCCCACAAGCTGGTGTGCTTCTTCCATGTGGGCTTTGTTGCTTCTGAGCTGGATGGCTGCTTGTTTACTTTCAAGCCTTTAAGACCCCAGATGCTACATGTTTTGATAGTCGGGCACCATTGGCTTTCTTCACCACATTTGCTTATGCACACATTTTGTGTTCATATGCTAATTGAATTTAATAGCTTTCCCATTTCTGATTATTGTATTCCTTTTTATGTTTGCTTGAATTTCATAATTAGCATGTTCCCCCCAAAAGAGCATGTTTGAGAATTTCATTGTTTTCCATTTATACACAAATAGTCTAGTGGGTTTAAAAATTTTAAGGCGCATTTACCTTTCCAAGTGCCCTAGTTGGCATCTTTTATCCTTATGTAAATGCTCCATAAGATTGCATGACTTGCAAGTGGTTTAAAGACAAAAAATTTGAGGATAATTTTACTTCTGTATCTCAAAACTAGATACATTTATAATTTTAAATAATATGCTAAAATCTTATTCTATTTTTTTATTTTGTGGGTTTTTTTTTTTTTTGCTTTAAAGATCATTTTATTGGGGGCTCTTATTTGAATAACTACAAAACAATGCTTTTCAAAAGCTATTAAAATTCTATGACCCACACTGTACCTCCTGATTTTTGTGGATATCATCTGGAACATTTTGATGGTAATCTGTATTACGCTATTGTTTTTATATCATATCCATTTTTGTTCACATTTATAATGTTTTTAACCTGCTCTATAGTCTCAATTTCTAAATTTGGTTGAGTTCATATGATAATTGACTTTAACAGCGTTCCCATTTCTGATTATTATATTCCTTTTTATGTGTGTTTGAATTTCACGATCAGCATGTCCCCACCCCCAAAGAGCATGTTTGAGAATTTCATTGTTTTCTATTTATATACAAATAGTCTAGTGGGTTTAAAAATTTTAAGGTGCCTTTACCTTTCCAAGTGCCCTGCAAGCACTGCCCCCACTGGGTTGTAACCTTCAATGCTGCAGTAACCAGTCTGAGACTAACTTGATTTATTTTCCTTTTAATGGCAACTGACCTTGCTTGTCTACATCCTAAAGTAAAAGCAAACCCAAACCCACCGCTATCAAGTTAATTCCCACTCATCTTCACCACATAGCGTAGTATCTAACTGCTCTCAAGGGTTTCTGAGTCTGTAACTCTTTATAAGGTCAGGAAGCCTTCTCTCTCACCCATAGAGTGGTTGATGAATTCAAACCTTGACGTTGCCATTGACCGCTCGATGCTTAGTTCACTGTGCTGCCGGGATTCCTTCTGACACATAAGAGGGGGCTCAATACATGTAGTGGATTTGTTGAAGGAAGGAAGGACTTCCCAGGCTTTTCCTACCAGAGTACTCCCCGAGATGATCAAGGCACTGACAGATGGGAAGTACAAAATGAGCAGATAGTGGCAGTGGGCAGTCAGTCCACAAAAAAGAAACAGAGAGGGCTGAGCCCCGGTGATGTAGGGGTTGTGCGCGGGACTGCGGCCCACTGGGATGGAGGTTCAATTCCAGCAGCGGCTCCACAGGAGCAAAGGCTGGGCCTCCTACTCCCATCACCAGAGGGCAGTGATGCCCAAAACAAAAAAGAAAGAAAGAAAGAAAGAAAGAAAGAAAGAAAGAAAGAAAGAAAGAAAGAAAGAAAGAAACAGAGATAGATGAGTTGGCTCATAGAACTGTGAGCCTCTGCATAAGAAAAGGTGACCAGCATAACCGACCGAGACTTGGGAACACACCATACATGGGTTATCCATAAAGGGATTTGCTATTGTTGTTCTTATGTTATGTCTATCATTGTTGGTTCTGTGTCTAAAAACCCACTGTCCATTCCAAGTCATAGTGACCTTACAGGATAAAGTAGTACTCTCCTGGTACCTTCCTAGATTCTAACAGTTTATGGAAGCAGAAAGCCCCATCTTTATTCCTCAGAGTGGCTGTGTGTTTGAAGTGATCACAGTCCAACACATAACCACTATGCCACTACAATGACTACCCCTCCGTGGCAGTCACCTAATCTGGTGTCAATTTGAGGATTAAGAGTGTCGGGGTGGAGTCTAGCCTGTCGATCTGGAGACAGTCAATGAGACCTCTGTGTGGGCATGGTTTTCTCCTGAGAATTTTGGAAAATCTGGCCGCGTTTCCCCATTGAAGGTGAGAGACTCACTCCTCAGTCCCTTGGAGACGCTCTACTGACAAGACATAAGGCTGACTCCCTCAGAGACATTGTAGCTGATGAGACACATGGCAGCATGCTGATAGACCCTGAGCCCTGGACACTGGAGGAGCCATGGAGAAAAGTCCCCTGCCAGCACTAAGATGCTTCTACTGCCGTTGGATACACAAGACTCTGCACCCACTGGCTGTGATCTCCCTGCCTTCAGCATCATTGCATATGTTTCATGAGTCTGGAGAGGACTTTATAGATTGCTGTCGGATATAGGGGCTAATATCAGACTTATGACTTTGGACTCAACTGGGTTGGGATGTTTTCTTAATGTGCAATTGCTCTTGTATATAAACCTCTTTCTTGTATACATGTGCATGTTTATGAATTTGTTTCTTCAGTCTACCTGGACTAACACACCCTCCCTTAATAATTCTCTAAGAGTGGTCTGACTTTTACGGATTCTCTTTATTTCTGTCTATCTGGAAGTACCCTATTTTCACCTTGCATGTCCCACCTCTACTGAGCCATTTATATTCTTAGTACCTCCAAATCAAGTCACTAAGCTCTGGGACCTGATTGACAGAGTAGACTCCATCCCTCCACTCTTAAGTCTCAAATTCACTACAGATTATGTAACTACCACCACCACCACAACAACAACAACAACAACAAACAGGGAATGAAAATTAGGAAAAAGGAAAAATGGAAATTATGAAAAAAGAAAGTGAAGGAAGGGAAAGGAAAGGAGAAGAAGAAAGGAGAAATGAGAGCAGACCAGCTAAGGTCAGTGTGCTCTGCAGGCCTGCAGGAGGCCTCCATGGGCAAGATGCTTGTCCATGACTGCCCAATAGGTAGGGGTTGGAGTCTGGTCTGGGATGTCTTGCTTTGAGCACACCTTCAAATGTGGGAAAGGCATGCACTTTTTCCCTGATCAGCAAGAGTGCATCCTTGGCTTCAGGGGGGTGGGGGAGCCTCAGACGTAGGCTGTCCCTGACCTGTGGTGAATGGGTATGAAGAGTGACCACATTCCTCCTCTCTGGTCGAATGTGGAACCTAAAAAGGAGATCACACCATTGTAGGCACCAGCCTCCAGTGTGGGCACTGGTGAAGTCTGACACCCATGGAGCCAATGATCCTGTTTCTCCCCTCCTCAGAATCCTGCTTGTAATAATTCAAAATGGCCAAAATGCAACACGGTTTGTGCCACTCCATAAGTCTCCTGGTTTGCTGGTTCCATTCAGGTTCTTCTTCAAATTTATATTTGATCTACATCTTGATCCTTTCCTTTGAAGTTCAGGGTCCAGGATCATCACCTGCACTGTCTCACTCAGCGTATCATGTCTTTGATAGAGAGAGTCTAGAGACCATGTCTTACTAGAACCTCACCTTGCTGGAAGTCTATGTCACCTATAAAAGTTTTGCCTGAATAGTTAATGCTACCCTAACCCTGGCATTGGCCCAGTACAGTCCCGAAGTTTCTCAGTGAGAGGAGGACCAGCAAGCACTAGGGCCAGACTCAGCCAGAGAAGTCATGAAGTCGGGGACAGAGACAGAGACAGAAGCAAACACAGCTACACCCAATTTGACCTATCAACAAATAGAGAGAGAGAGAGAGAGAGAGAGAGAGAGAACTGCTGACACCTGGCTCACTGTATGCCTTCCCAGTGACACAGAAATGGACCTAAGAAGAGTTAGCAGGGTCCCCCTTGAGATATAAATTGGACTTTTCCCTACACTGGGGTGCTTTGGTATGAAAGGAATCAATTCCTCTCAAATCTCTTCTTGTTACTGTTTGTTTTCTATCCGTTATCTGTCCTTGTTTATGGTTTAGATGATCATGGGCAACAATTGCCAATCGGGTCCAAATATCCAGTGTGCTCCTGACTTGGATTGGATGGTAGAACTGTCACCTTCAACAGTCTTTTTGCCACTTGAAAAGTTGAGGCACTAGTTCCGAAGTACAATATGGACAAAGAGCCCAATAATTCAAAGAGATCATCTTACTAAATAATTTGATGCTTTCTTAAGACTGTTGGGTAAGAGGTGGACTTCCAAGGACATGGTCAGTGGTTGAGACTCACCAGTTTTTAGGCAAGAGAAACATGAGACTAAGATTTTACATGTGGGAAATCCATATGGGTCACTATATGGATTCAGAACGGCTCAATCAATGACAGTGGGATTCCCCATCCCACCCCCTTCTCATTGTGTTTGACAATGTCTATATTCCTCAGAACACAAAGTCTTGAAAAATTGTTGTCAAATAAGAAGAAGATTGCTTGCACGTTTTCTTCTCTCACCCATTTGGAAAAAAAAAATAGATCCTAAGATTGTGTGATGTTTCTTAACAAAGAGACTGGTGGTTTGGTTTACATTAACCCGCTTGAAGGTTGGGCTTTCGCACTGTTGTAGTTTATGTTCTGTATGGCCATTGCCTAAACTTGGAGTTACTAAGATTGGGCACAGTAACAGTTGTGGATTTGGTGGATTTGGGTTTTATTTACGCAAAAAGATTTTTCTCTTCATTATCAACCCTGAGAAACTATTCCCTTGTCCCACTATTTACTTCCCCGCCACACACCAAATATTTTCTCCCAATGAAATCAGAGAAGGGGAAAGTGGCCAAACATAGGGTTTCTACCACGTCTGGCTGGCAAGTCTTTTGTGTACAATAGAGGAGAATAGCTTCAAGTGGAACTCTCCATGTACTCTGTACATCTTCAGTCATGTTAAATGCATGTTTCATGTTAAATGTGTGTTCTTGCTTTTATTCCGACTCATCGGGGTGTGTGGTTTTGTTTTGCTTTCCTGAGGGAAAGAAAATGATACCAACGTGATGGGCATTGTGAGCAGACTGCACAGTTACCACTCACCTAGGGTGAGGAGCCGGATTTTCACTTTAACAACAACTTCTGGCCTGTCTCCACCACACCCCCACCACTATCGGTTCTGCTATCATTATCAATGACAAAATAGATGGATTCCTCAGAGACCCACAGACTTTTTGTTTTGACACGCCTTCTCTTGTTTTCCTGGTGTTCTTTGTTGTGGCCCTCCCCACTTGCACATCTGCCAAACCTATTACAAGTCTAGTGTTCTATCTAGCACACTCAATCAATCTTTGCTGAATGGATCTCTGGAGCAATGATGAATGCTACTTCTGGGAGCTGGGAGACTTGCTTATTGATGCCTTCAGTGTTCTGTCTTAGAATAACACTTTTCAAAGTGCCTAGTGAAAACCTTTGCCTCTTTTAAACTTGCTGACAGCACACGTGTGTGCATGTGTGTGTGTTTCCATCTTTTTTAAGATTTTAGTGGGAAGAAGGTCTTATCATCCTACCATTTTCCTTGGGAGGAAAATACATAACATAGAATGTAAAATTTTAATCAACTAAAAAGAAGGCAAGTATCAAAAAAGATCAGCATTTGGGGGTGGGGGGGTGTGGGTCCTTTGGCAATCTCTCTCAAAAGTAAGCATGTACATACCTTCTGACAGAGTAATTTTACAATAAGAATTTAATTATACTCGCAAGTATAAACTAGCATAAGATTAAGGTTATGTACTAGTGTCTTATTTACAATTATGGAAAACTGGGGAGGGGGAAGTAATGTCTATGAAGAGGAAACTGCTCAAGTAAGTCATGGGACAGCGATACAATTAGATAATGTACAGCTGTAAAAATAATTGCTGTTGTTTTAACCCACAGCTATTCTATTTACAACAGAAGGAAAACTGTCCCATCTCGTGCCATCTTTACAAGCATGGTGTTTGAGCCCCTTGTGGCAGCCCCTGTGGCCATCCACATCTGCTCCATGGTCTTCCTCTTTTTGGGGTTGCCTTTCTACTTTCCTCAGCATGATGCTATTTTTCAAGAACTGGTCTCTCCCAATCATGAAAATGTATGAAATGAAGTCTTGTCATTCTTGCTTCTAAGGAACATTCTGGCTGAACATCTTCCAAGATAGACTTGTTTGTCCTTCTGGCAGTTCATGCTGCTTTCAATTTCCTTTGTCAGTCTCCTAATTCAAACACACTGATTCTTCTTGGGCTCCCTTGCTCACTGTCCAGCTTTCTGTCACATACGAGCCGATTAGCAATACCATGGCTTGTGCGAAGTGCGTCCTTAGTCTTCAACGTGATATTCTTGCTCTTTGACGCCATGAAGAGGAATTGTCCCAACGATGTGCCCAACGATGTGCGTCATTTTCTCTCTTGACTACTGCTTCCATAAATAACGATTATGGGTCCAAGCAAAAAGAAATCCCTGCCAAGCATCTATCTTTATTTCATTTATCACGATCTTATCTGCTGGTCTGATTGTGAAGATTTTGGCTTGTTAAAATATAATATAAAGAATGTTTTGTGTATTAATAGGAGAGATAGCCAAGAATTGTTGTTCAATGAACAGTAAGATGCCTAGCCATCACTTATGAAAAAAAGAAAAAGGGAAGGAAATGCATACATTTGTTTTTATATGCGCAATCAAGCATTGCAGAAATTTGGGGGGATATGTAGGAGCTGTACAGGGTGACTCCAGCCTTTGTGAACGAGGGATATATTTTTAACTTCTCATTTTTGAAACACATAGTTCAATTATCTATTCAAACTTGGAAGGAAGGAAGGATGGAAGGAAAATACATTAAAATTCAATAGTCGTTGTGTCTTGCTGATTAACCGTGGTGAGTGCTCCTTCTGTTTTTTATGAGCTGCAACGTTGGTAACATCCTTTTTTAAAAAAAAATCATAATTGCTTTTATGTTACTTTTTTTAAAAAATTAAGATTCCAATTTATTGCATTGGAAGTGACAGATTGCCAAAAATATAATTTTTTTCAGTTGTAACACTGCAGAATATGCATTCTTTTTGTCATTAGGATGGAAAAGCATTTTTTAAATCATTTTATTGGGGGCTCGTACAACTCTTTTGGTGGGGGGGGGGGCTCACTGCCCTTTGGTGGTCATGGGAGCTACCCAGCACTGCTCCTGAGAGCCACCGCTGGATTTGAACCACCAAGCCCGTGGGCCCGCAGTCCCACACTCAACCACTTATGCCACCGGGACTCAGCCCTAAAAAACTCTTATCATGACCAATACATACGTCTATTATATGCAAACCACATTTGCACATTTGTTGCCATCATCATTCTTAAAACATTCTCTTTCTACTTAAGTCCTTGCTATCAGCTCCTCATATTTCCACTCCCCCCACTCCTCCTCCCTCATAAACCCTTAATAATTTACAAATTATCATTATTTTGTCATATCGCACACTGCCTAATGTGTCCCTTCACCCACTTCCATGTTGTCCGTACCCACCAGAAAAATTTTAAGAATAAAAATAGGATCATGTTTTATTTTTATTTATCTATCACAGGATTTCTTCTGACTCTGGTTTAAGCCCAACTTCTTTGAAAGAGCAGAAGAATAAACACAGAGCCATGGGTTTCAAAGATTTGTAATCTTAACACAATCATTTTAAACAGAAGAATAACTTTCCTTTTCTTTTTCCAGATATAGAATTCAAATTGAGGGGCTGAGCTCCGGTGGCATAGTGGTTGAGCGCGGGACTGCGGCCCACTGGCTTGGCGGTTCAAATCCAGCAGCAGCTCTCCAAGGGGGAAGGCTGGGCCTCCCACTCCACCAGAGGGCAGTGATGCCCCCCCCAAAAGAAAAAAAAAGAATTCAAATTGGTCTAGTTTTCATCTATTCTTGCTTTAATATTTCCAAAAGTATGATGTGGAATACAATTGTATGAGCACGTGAACTCATCTCCCCTTTGTTTGTGTTCTCATTTATCTCTGAACTTGGCTTCATTGTTTACCAACTTATAGACCAAGGACTCTAACGTGGTACCCACATTTTTGGGGAGCTTGGATTCTATGGTGTTATGATACCCAAATTTCAGAAATTTAAACCTTTGTGACTCTAGCACCTAATAACTTGGTTATTGATTGACCGATGCATTTTTAATTTTTTTATGGTCAAACGTACTTGCAGTAAAAAAATATTTTTCCACGTGTCTTGAATCCTTCAAACACATGCCAATGACATTTGGCAGATGAATTCTTTGAATTTTGGTAACTAAGAAGACAGCTTAGCCAATGGTTAGGAGTTCTGTCTTGAAGTAGATTATGAGTGGACAAGCTAGGAACATTTCTGTGGTCATCCGGGTAGACTAGAGAAACAAATTCATAGACCCTCATATATGTATAAGAAAGAGTTTCACATATGAGAGCAACTGTACATTAAGAAAACCCAGTCCAGTTCAAGGTCATCATTCTGATATTAGCCCATACGTCTGATACCAATCTAGAAAGTCTTCTTCAGACTCACAAAGCACATGCAATGACGCTGAATTCAGGATGAGCACAGGCCAGATGGGTAGGATGCCTTTGGATCCCATGGTGTTGTGAACATCTGAGCGCTGGCAAGGGGTCTCAGAGCGGCTCCTCTGGCTTCAGAGGTCTGGTTGCATCCCTGTGGCCTGTCTGGCTCAGGGCACTAGGGTAGCTTCATCTCAGGAATGTCTCACAGGAGGTCAGCCTTGTCAGCAGAGTGTCTTCAAGCCAGTGCTGTCAATAGGAAATCTCCAAGTCAGTGAACCGAGAGCGCGAGAGTGTCTCCACCTCCAAGAAGGAAGGACCACATTTCCCAGAATTCTCAGGAGAAGGCCACGCCCACACAGAGTTCTCCTTGGCTATCTCCAGATTGACAGGCTAGACTCCACCCCTCCACTCTTACTCCTCAAATGGACCCCAGAGGAGGTGACTGCCACAATGTCTGTGCCCTGAGACTAGGAGAGAGGTGAGGGCTCAAGGCCTGGTGTGGGCTGAGAATTTCCAGACTCCGAACACCAACATGGGTTTCTTAGTGGTAGAATTATTACCACAAACAGAAGTGCAAGTCGGTTTTTTTACCTGCTGAATGCTGATGGGCCTGATGGAATTAAAGGCAGCAAACCCCGAATATTGCTACTAAAGCAATATTAAACAAAATGCCTTATTAAACAAAACATTAAAGCGTGAAGCTGTTGCTTCTCGCATATCCTTCAGGTCTATTCACTTTTGAAGGCTGTACCCCCTTGTACTCCACAATTTACGTCATGTCAGAGGGGCAATTTTAGCATTCTTAAAAGAATCAATGATACCTTAAAAGAATCAATAGGACCTAATACTGGGTGCCTAAGTGGAGGGAGGATGTTTTGAGAGTGATGATGGCAACAAATGTGCAAATGTGCCCTGCATACAATTGATGTATATAAGGATTATGATGGGATCGCGATAAAATGATTTGTTTTTTTTTAAAAAGGAGGGAGAAAGAGAAGCTTATACCAAGGGTTCAAGTAGAAAATATTTGGAAATGACTATGGTGATATGTGTACAGATATGCTTGATGCAAATGATGTATGGAATGTCATAAGAGCCCCCGATAGAATCATTGGGGGGGAAAAGAGAATCAAATGGTGTTTCTTTTAAATATCCTTTGAATGTGAGAATAAAAATTCTGATGGGATAAAAGCAGCAAGAGGAGAAGTCAGGTGTGTTGGGTGGACAGCATCTGGGTCCTAACAACATTCTCCAAGGACCTCTCTCAGGACTCAGAAAAGATGGACAGATGTATCCTCAGCACAGCTTTCCAAACTTTCCCCTCCCCAGTGCAGGTTTTCATTTGATCCAAGCTTCTTCCTACCAAGTCCTCATGACTATCCTTAGAGTCAATCTATCAAAATTACCCCTCGGGGAATCGAAACTCTATGTTTATGAGCTGACCTGTCCACCTTGGAATCTCTCCGGCTCAGCAGAGGACCTCAGGAAAAACATTTTGGTCTGGGCCTTCTGGTTGAAGGCACCGTGACGGGAGGAAGACAAGGTGGGCCAGAGGTTGTTAGCAGCCATCCACTGATACATTCTGCTTCTAGAAGGCTCCTGCCTGTGTGCGTTAGAGGAAATTATGCTAAGTGAAGTAAGTGAAACTCAAAAGGAAAGGTATGGCATGAGGTAAGCTTTACAAAAGGCAAAAGAGGCATAAGGGAGAAAAGCCACTGTGAACAGGAATTCCTGGTCTGAAGCCCGGATGTGAAGCCCAGGTAGAATGGCAGGGTCAGACCAAAGTCGAGGCGATCATAATTGAAGAAAACAAAGTCTTGCTATGAGGGTTCCAGGGCTACATATGGTATCCAACTGAGGAGGGGAGGGGGAGAAGGCGATGTGTAATGGGGGTATGGGGCACTGACCCACCCAAGGGGAGCATAATGTTGATATCTCCACCGAGAAAGAGGAAACAAACAAATCCAGTGTTCTAGGATGCCATTGCAGCAAGATAGCATGAAGCAGAAAGCCAGCAGAGGGGTCCAAGAGCCCGACGCCAACCCCAACTACTTGGACCCCCACCCCTCCCCACAAGGGAGTTTGCTGAGAGGTCAGCACTGAGGCTGCAGCGCAGAGAGAAAGGTATGCCTGACCAGAGCACACGAGAGCGAATGAAGGGACAGGAAGAGAGAGAATGGAGTGCATCCTGGCCTATCAAGCCTCAAGAAAGATCTCCCCACTCGGAGCAGCCGTTCCACAGAGAGGACCATCTGGCCAGCCCCACTATGAAATACAGTGTCCTTGCTGAACCCAGACCCTACGGGGACAACACTGGAGAAGCAGCCAGTCTGACCCCACCACACCGAGGCAAGGGCGTGCAGCAGAGCAGCAGGAGTTGCAGAGCATGGAGTTCCCGAGAGAGTGCCAAGGATATACTTTGGGGTCAGGATGTGACACCCCATCTGACTCAACCAGGGGATACTTCGGGAAGTCAACAACCAGACTTTGAACTATTTACAGGCTTTCCTTTTGATATTTACAGACTTTTCTTGATTTATCCAGATATTGGGTGGTTTTGTTGTTGTTGTTGTTGTTGTTGTTGTTGTTATTGTCATCCTTTTGCTTTCTTTTTCTCACTTCATCTTGAGACATCCTGTTTATTTTTGGTACATACCATTATCTCTGCAAATCTATCTAGATAAGATAGGCTGGATGAACAGTCTGGAGGAGAAAACAAGGGAACTAATGGGTCCTAGGGGACATGGGAGATAGGGAGGCAAGGGAAAAGAAGTGGTGTTGACTATCCCAGGAACAAGAGAACACCAAGAAATCCAAGAAAGTAGCAAGATGGGTGTGAGAAGTCTGATAGGAATTGATCAAAAGTAATGTAACACAGAGAAAATACTGAAACCTAAATGGAGACTGACATGATAGTGGGATAAAAAGGGAAGAAAAGGAAATACAGGAAGGAACAGGGGGCAGGAGGAAAAGCTATTTATAGTGGACAGGCATATATATAGGTGAACATATTTATATATGATAATGGGGAAATAGATCTATGTGCATATACTTATAGGGTTAGTATTAAGACAGCAGATGGGCATTGGACCTCCACTCAAGTACTTCCTCAATGCCAGAACACTTTGTTCTATTAAATTGGCATTACAGCTGAGCCCTGGTGGCGTAGTGGTTGAGTGCGGAACTGCGGCACTTCAAATCCAGCAGCAGTTCTCCAGAAGCAAGGCTGGGCCTCCCACTCCCATCAGAGGGCAGTGATGCCCCCCCAAAAAAAATTGGCATTACATGGTGCTCACCTTCCTGACACAATCACTGATGAAAAATGTGTGCATAAGCAAAAGTGGGGAAGAAAGCTGATGGTGCCTGGCTATCAAAAAATGTAGCATCTGGGGTCTTAAAGGCTTGAAAGTAAACATAGCAGCCTTCTAGCTCAGAAGCAACAAAACCCACATGGAAGAAGCACATCAGCCTGTGTGACAATGAGATGTCGAAGGTATAAGACATCAAAGAACTAAAAATTATATCACTATAAATGAGGGAGAGAATAGATTGGGGATCCAAAGCCCAGCATGTGGTTAAGCGACATCTCCTTACAGAGAGGTCGCAGGAAGAAAATGAGCCAATCAAGGTACAGTGTTGCAACAATGAAATATGCAACTTTCCTTTAGTTATTAACTGCTTCCTCCCCTCCCACTATCATGATCCTAATTCTACCTTAAAAATCCAACTAGACCAGGGGATGTACACTGGTACGGATAAAAGCCAGAAACATGGGGAATTCAGGATAGATGATCCCTTCAGGACCAGCAGTGAGAGTGGTGATACTGGGAGGGTGGAGTAGAAAGGGGAAACCAATTGTAGGGATCTACATATAACCTCCTCCCTGGGGTACAGACAACAGGGTAGTGGGTGAAGGGACACATCAGACAGTATACGATATGACAACATAATGACAATTTGTAAATTATTAAGGGTTCATGGGGGAGGGGTGTGAGGTGGGAGAGGAAATATGGGGAGCTGAAACCGGGGGTCTAAGTAGAAGAATGATGTTTGAGAATGATGTTGGCCACAAATGTGCAAATGTGGTCTGTAACAATTGATATGTGTATTGATTGTGATAGAACTTGTATGAGCTCTCAATAAAATGATTTAAAAAATATATTAAAAGGGCAGCATTTCCCAAGGACAAAATTTTGAAGGGTTGTGAAATGAGGAATAGGACCCAAAAGGGGGGAAGTGCTATAAGTGATGTTACATTGCAGGCATAACAATCATGACATGAAACAAAAGGGGTATGAATTGTTGAATGTAAAACTGCTTTGTTCTATAGACCTTTACTCAATTCACAATAATTTTTTTAAATTGTCATTGAATCCAGAGTAAATAGCAAATTTTCAGTGAAGACCAGGTGGAAAAATGGTAAAATCATCTTTATGAACAGTTTATGGGGACAATGCCCCAGATAAAACAGCAGTTTACAAATGGACCACTTCTATTAAGACGGGATGAGACCATGTGGAAGATGAAGCCTAGAGTGACAGACCAGCCACATGTATTCGTGAGAGGAAAAACCCTAGTCGTGTCTGTTCCCTTATTTAAGGGAACCAAAGCTTGATAGCAGAAACAAGAGCCTGCCAGCACCATGGGTTCAGCTCACACAGTTCTGCTGAACAATTGAAGTTGAGTAAACTTCCTGCTCAATGGGTGTCCAGACCGTTGCTCCCACATGAGCTGCAGCCAGGAGATCTTAACCAAGAAGACTAGGATCCCGAAGCATTTCTTTAAAGAACTGTCACAGAAGATGACACGCCGCCTGACCAGTGTGTTTCTGAAAACCAAGCACCCTCAAAGCGATGGTTACCGAGAGACAGAGCAAAGTAAAAGCAGAACAAGAGAAAATCAAGGTCATCATAAGAGTTTGGGGGGATTGTCAAGAAATTTTGCTCGCTAACCTTCTGGTCGCGTCTTCTTACGATGGAAATGCTTTGAGAAAGTTAGCCAAAGCGTTAGCAGAAGAACACCCAGGAGATGCTCTCCAAAAAGCCCTAGATCAGGCTGATGATCCTGCTCGATCTTCTCACCAAATAAGTGTGTCACGTTATGAAAGCTCAGTGGGAAATCATTAGGGAGCCACCTGATGGTCCTGATTTTGTCCTTTCTGATTTCTTTTGTGACCCTTAAAAAATATCTTTAAAGGGCATCCTTGTTTCTGAAGTTATTAATTTAAAAGAGACTGCATTGGCATGGCTAAATTTCCAGAATCCTCAGGTCTCTGCAGTGGATTAAATGGCTGGTATCATTGCTTAGGGTCTTGACCTTGATAGAGCTATATTTTGTGTTTTTAATTTTTTATCATTCATCTCATTTATTCTTAAACTTTCAAAAGACCCCTCCAATGTATTTTGTTGAAATCGATTTCCAGAACTGAATCCCAAAGCAGCAAAATTCAGATACCTGCAACTGATTCTATGACTTTATTTTTGCTTCTTTCTTTCCTTAAAGCAAGTGATTACCCTTAAAGTCCACTGATTTATTGCTAGAAGGAGAGAGAGAGAATACCAAAATGACACTTTTTCCTTCTCAGACGTAAGTTTGTACTAGCTACAATTTTTAAAATGATGAACTCTAAGTTGTATTTACTTTCACATTTGCCAAAAAAATATTTCTCTGGTGTAATATGAAACAAAACAAAGCTAAAAAAGAAGCATCCCCAAATTATGTATTCCTGTCATCAGGTAAATAAAATAGCCTTCTGACAGACACACAGAGGTTAGTTGAATATCAAGAGGACTTCTCTCAAGATCTGACTCTTCAAACGCTGAGTGGTTAGTTTTCTGGGGAAACCCACTGAGAGACAGAGCTTGGTGTGCACAAAGCTGTTGAAGGACACTCTCGGGCTCAACACCTGTGGAGGAAGTAAAGGAAATAGGACTGAGCAGAAAACCCAAAGTCAAGCCCTTTCCCATCGAGTTGAGACTGACCACATACGTTTCTGCTACATATATGTTGATGAGAGCAGACAGCTTCCTCTTTCTTCAGTGACAGGAAAAACTTACAGATGGCAGCTCACCAGGACTCCTTTGCTATGGGAAAAAAATAATATATGAAGAGTTGGAGGAGAAACTGATCTACTCTGTAAATCTTCATTGAATCCATAATTTTAAAAAAGTTAATTTTTAAAAGAATAAAGTGTGACTCTTCAGCTGAGGGAGATTCCAGAAGAGAGACTATCTTAGTCAGGGTCCTGTCGAGAAACAGAACCAGTAAGATAGGTACAAAAACATAGTTACAGAGAGCGATTTACTTCAAGGGATTGACTCATGCCAGGATCGGGGGCTGGCAAGTCCAAAACCTGTGGGTCAGAAAGCAGACTGGGAACCTACCTGCTTGGAGCCCAACGCTTACATGTCGGGCAACAGCAAGAGTGCAGAGAGAAAGTGAGTTCTGCCAAACCTAAAGGCAAATACAGCCTAAGGAATTTCCTTTTTTACTGATTGCATGTTTACCTTCCATCAGGCTGCATTAGGGAAAATGACTATATTGCATTATGGGACAGCAAAGAGTCTGGTGTTTGATGAGCCCACCGAGCGTCGTCCCCTAGCCACCCTGATACATACCCAACTCACTGCATAGAGTCGATTCCAACGTGTTGCTGCTCTAAAGGACAGGGTCAGACCTGTGGGTTTCTGAGACTGACTAGAAAGCTTCATCTTTCTCCTATGCTGTAACAGCTAGTGGTTTCAACCTGATGACTTTCGGGTTAACACCACCACACATAACCTACTAAGCCACGGGAGCTCTGAAAGGACACACAAATGGATATGTCACCATCACAAGAGGTTATCTGTAAACTTGGGAGGTAGGAAGGAAGGAAGGGGTGCTGGAGGGTGGAAATGATATCTTAGTCATTCACCACATTGCACGATTAAATCAAAGTATATTCACTCTGCTTTAAATTCATATTTTATTTTATTTTATTTTTGGTTTTGGGGGCATCACTGCACTCTGGTGGTGGGAGTAGGAGGCCCAGCCTTTGCTCCTGTAGAGCCGCTGCTGGAATTGAACCTCCAACCCACTGGGCCACAGTACCGCGCACAACCACTACGCTACCAGGTCTCAGCCTTAAATTCATATTTTAGGCATGTATTATAAACTAGGAGAAGAAAGATGAGACAATATCTTCACTTAAGGATGTATAGGCTTGGAAACGCTTGGGACCAATCCTTTCCTATATCATAGAGTCAATATTACTCAGAGACAGGAATTACGAACTAAGATCCACTGAGTCAAACAGCATCAATCAAAGCCAGAGCAAGATACCTTTCAAAATCAGCTGAAAGAAAACACGATAAAAGTCTCATAAAATCTTCACTGTTTTGAATGCAGACAGTCTTACAGTGAACAGTGAAATTGTTACACATGATCATTTTTAAAATTCCAAATATACATAGCTTCCTCTCTAATCAGTTAGCCATCTTAGTTTATTCCCTGAATATTGAATATTGGTATTAAATCTTGTACCACTATCACCTCTCTGTTTGTCATCCTGTGGTGACTTTTGTGTTACTATGATGCTATATCACTGGTATTTCAAATACTAGCTGGTTCACGCAAGGTGAACAGGTATCAGTAGAGCTTTCAGACTGAGGACAAACTATGAAGAAAGAAGATACTATCCACTTTGGAGGAACGAACCACAGAAAACCTTGCAAATAATACATTGTCAGACACTGAAAATCATTGTCAACCTACTGAACGTATGAATTGCATAGGCACATAGTCAGTTATAGTGCCAAAAGATGAGCCCTTCAGGTCCGAGGGCACTCAAGGACTAAGGAAAAGCTGCCTTTTAAAAGTAGAGCTACCTGGGCTGAGCCCCGGTGGCGTTGTGGTTGTGTGTGGGACTGGGGCCCACTGGGTTGGAGGTTCAAATCCAGCAGCAAGGCTAGGCTTTGTATCCACCACCAGAGGGCAGTGATGCCTCAAAAAAAAAAAGTAGAACAATAATAGAACCTCCATTTGCTGATGGGGCACCACTCCAACGAGAACAGCTACAAACACTTATTAATAATTGGAACTTGGGGGCTGAGCCCCGGTGGCATAGTGGTTGTGCGTGGAACTGCGGCCCACTGGGACGGAGGTTCAATTCCAGCAGTGGGGCTGGGCCTCCTACTCCCACCACCGGAGAGCAGTGATTGCCGCCCCCCCCAAAAAAAAAATAATTGGAACTTGGAATATATGACATTTGAATCTTAGAAAATGGAAAGAGGTCCTTACTCAAAAAGGGAGGAGGGTCATCATCCATGAAGAAAGCAGCATGTCATTAAAAAGACAAGAAAGATATGGCAAAAAAACTATCATAGGAAATAAAGGAGGTCCCTAGGGAAGCAGCGTGTGGAAGAGAGGGGATAAAGGAGTGCTGATATCAAGGAGTTCAAGAAGAAAGAAAATATTTTGAAATTGATTGTGGTAGCAATTGTACAATACTGTTTGATGTGATTGAACTGTGCGATGTTTTGATACTTGTAAGAGCTCCGGGTAAAATGACTAAAAACAAATTTTAAAATAACAAGAAAGAAAAGATAGCATGGATGCATGTCGAAAGAGACTCTGAAACTTGCTCTTAATTATAGAGTAGCTAAGACAAATGGAAGAAAATCTGAAATCAGAGAGCTGAACAGAAATTTTCCATGGGCAACTCAGCAGTAAAGTATTACAATGAAATGTGCAAAGACCTTGAGTTAGAAAATCAAAAAAGAAGAATATGCTCAGCATATCTTAAACTGAAAGAACTGAAAAAACGTTCAAACCTTGAGTTGCAATATTGGAAGATTCTATAGGCAAAATATTAAACAATGCAGGAAGGATCAGAAGAAAATGGAGAGAGTATGCTGAGTCACTGTACCAAAAAGAACTAGCTGACAATGCAACTATTGCAAGAGGAAAGTATATAATCAAGAATTAATGTTACTGAAGGAAGAGTCTATGCTGCCCTGAAGACATTTGTCAAAAAGAAGGCTCCAGGCATTGATGGAATTGAAGAAACACTGGAAGCACTCACTCATCTACACCAAGAAATTTGGAAGACAGCTACTTGGCCAACTGACTGGAAAATTTCTTATTTGTATCCATTCCTAAGAAAGGTGACTCAACAGAATGCTCAAATTATAGAACAATCATGGATACGACAGGCAAGTAAATTTTCCTGAAGATCATGCAACAAAGATTGTAGCAGTAGACAGAGAACTGCCGGAGGTTCCGGTTTGATTAGAAGAGGATGTGGAATGCGGTATATTCTTACTAAAATTACTATTTATTACTAATATACTAATATTACTAAGATCGGGTGGATCTTGACAGAAAGCAGAACATACCAGAAAGATTTTCACTTGTGTTTTGTTCACTAGGCAAAGGCATTTAACTGTGTGGAGTCTAACAAAACTATACACAGCCTTGAGAAGAATGAGAATCTCAGGACATTAATTATGGTCATGTTGTATAAGCCAAGTTTTTCAGCACATTTTTTATGCAGTTTTTGTGGCAAAATTAGATGCCTCGGTGGATATTCGGATTGGCTTTTGCTCCAGTATATACGGTATCAAGAGTCTGTTGGTTGAGCCGAACAAGGACAATGCTGCATGGTTTAAATTTTTCTTAGGTATGTGTCACCATTTTTATACAATAATCAGACCATCTGGATTATCTGAAGAAGAACGTGGCATCAGAATTGGAGGGAGTCTTATTAACAGCCTGAGCTATGCAGATGACACAACCTCGTTTGCTGAAAAGTGAGAAGGACTTGAAGCACTTGCAGTCGTTCGAGGATTACTGCTTTCAGGGTGGATTACAACTCAATGTAAAGAAAACCAAACCCATGAGCCACAGGAAAAGGATTGCATTTTTTCAAGGATTTTGTCTTGCTTGGATCCACAATCAGTGGACGTGGAAGCAGCAGTACCTGCTCCCAAAACGTCTCGGCCTTGGAAACCTCCTGACCCAGTTGTACTCTGCACACGTCGACTGACCAAGCATCAAAATCGACTCAACAACAACAAACAACATCTCATGGGAAACTATTTTTCACAGTCTCATAATAGCTTCTTAGATTATTTATCAATGACCAAAGGAAAAAAATAGCAATTGCAGTAAAGAAACCTGGCGTTCACCCACTCTTACTGATCTTAGTCCGCCTCAGAAAGTACCAATACTGAGAAACTGAAATAATGCAATGAAAGGGTATCCCGGCAATAACATAAAACTCCTATAAGAAGTCAGAATCTTGAATTTATAACATGAGAAAATAATCAGGCAGTTCTACATTGAGAGACCTATGATGAAACTTTTTTTTTTAATAATGTCATTAAAGGAGAGCAGAGTACATGGCCATGAAATAAAATGCATTATTCTGATCTGGACTTTCAGACAGCAAAAAAAAAAAAAATCTACATGGCAATATTGTTCAAGATAGTTTGAAAATGTGATCATGGGCACTCTACTGCTTGAAAGTATGGTATGCATGTTAAAATTTCCTGAATTTTATCATTGTTTGGGGATGATGTTAGAGGATGAAGTTTTTAGAGGTTCGTGAGTTCTGCAATTTACTCATAAATGGCTCGACTTTATAATAATAATTTTAATTTCCAGAAAGGTGTGTAAATATAGAGAAGGATAAAGCCACTGTGACCAAATGTTAACAGTCAATAACATTAAACAAGGGGTTGATAGGAGATCGCTTTACAGATTTGGCAACTTTTCAAGTGCGACTTCTTTTTATCCCAAGTAGAAACTTCACACTGGTAAAGATATGCTCACTAGATATTAAATTTTCTGGGAGAGATGTAACGCTACTAGTACAAACCTGATGTGTTCCTTTGGTCCCAAATAACATTTTCCATTCAAAGAGCCAAGGATCCTTGGGGAAAGTGGTTGGTATTTTTTGTTTGGACCAAAGAAATTACAAAGTGAATCTGGGATACCTCAGTAAGTCATTAAGAAAGGAAATTTTCAGATTATGAAGTTGAGACAAAAGGAACCAGAAACCAGTTTAGAGGGGCTCAGAGAGGGTGAATAAAACAACTAAAACATCACAAAGTATACTTCCTGAATTTGAAATCAGTGTTATAGAAAAACTCATGAGTGCATAATATACAAAATGAGAAAAGCAATTATATTCTCTAGAATATAATACTGACGAAATGTTACTTTCCACTATAAGGATGTACTTTTAATATCTTTCAGAATTTTGTGTTAACCAGACAATACAAATACAAAATTACTTAAAAATAGAAGGAAGCAGCAATTAGTTTAATCTAGTTAAGTGGTTAGTCATCTACGTGATGGTATAGATATTAATCTGACTTGAAAAGTAAGTAATTAATTAAGTAAACCATGGGGACACACACAGCCTTGTTACACGCAGTGTGGTCCATAGACCAAGATCAGTACCACCTGTGTGCTTGTTATAAATACAGGTACTGAAGTCTCATCTCAGATGTACATGTTTCTATTTAAGAATAAGTTATACATTAAAGCCTTGCAAATTGTAAAGCCTTGCAAATTTTGAGGAATACATACAACTATGTAACCTCTACTACAATCAAGATATGTAAACCAGTTTCATTAACCTCCCCCCACCCCCATTCCCCATTTTCAAGAACTGAGAACTACTACTTTCTTTTAAGTTTTTTTGTCTCTTGATTTTGCATTCTCAAGAATTCTGTACAAATCAATTAATGGAATCACACTGTTTCTCTTAGTTTAATGAATTCATCCATATTCCTTGGTATATCGGTAGCTCATTTCCTTTTATTACTGAATAACATGCTAGCTTTAGCAAAATTCATTACTCAACTGTGAGATAATTAGGGTGATTTCCATTTGGAGAAATTATGTGGGAATATTTTTTATATATCTGCATTTTTAATAAAATATTTGAAAAACTTGAATTATAATTTTAGAAACTTTATAGCTTTAGAAACATGATGATTGTATTTTCTTTCTTTCTTTTGAGGGAACACTTTTTAAGTGAATAATACTTTTCATTTTACCAGGAAGTAACATAACTGGGTTGTAAAGCAAATGTGTGCTCAAGTATATAAAATAGTGCCAAAACTGTTTCTAAAGCAACTATGTCATTCTGCATTCTCACTGGCAATATATGAAATGTCCAGCTTCCCTGTATTCATGCCAGCATACTTGGAATTATGAAGGGTTATTTTTTTGTCTCTGTGTTCTATTTTTAAGCTATTCTAATTAGTAAGTATATGGTAGCATTTCACTGTGATTTTTTTCTTACTTTTTTATGTGTAACATTAAGAGTTTATTATTTTCTCAATAAACCATAATGAAGCTTAGAACTGGATCGCCTGGCCCTTTCCCTTCCTATCTCCTCCCAGTTCAAAATGTTTGCATTGCATAATAGCCAATATTCTCTTAGATCTGCAGTAGGGCTCAACATATTCAAGCCTCAACACAATCTTCTTTGTTGTTTTAGCCTTTGTGGCAGTCATGTACTCTGGTGCCAATTTGATTAAGAATGTAGGGGTGGAGTCTAGCCTGTCCATCTGGAGAGAGTCAATGAGACCTCTGTGTGGGCTTGGCTTTCTCCTGAGAATCCTGGGAAATCTCACAGTATTTCCAATTAGACGTGAGAGACTTGGCTCAGTCTCTTGGAGACACTCTACTGAGAACACAGTTGTCTCAGTCCTTGGGAGAAATTGCAGATGACAAGCCACATGGTAGGATCCCTGTGAGACATCTCAGAGGAGAAGCCACATGGGCTTACCCTGATGGAACCAGAGCTCTGAAGCGGGAAAAGCCACATAGAGACTCCTGCCAGTGCTGAGATGCTTGAGAAGTCACAGAGAGACCCCTGCCAGCGCTAAGATGCTTCTACCACCACTGGATTCAAAAGACTTTGCACCCACTGGCCTGTGATTGTCCTGGTGTCATTGCATGTGCTTCATGAGTGTGAAGAGGACTTCTGCATTGGTATTGGACATATGGGCTAATATCAAACTTATGGATTTGGACTGGACTGGGTTGGGATGCTTTCTCACTGTTCTAGTCCTCCTGTATATAATAAACCTCTCCTTTATATGCATTTGCTTGTTTATGAATTTGTTTCTTTAGTCTACCCAGACTAACACAGTCTTCTTCTAGAAAATTGGCTTAGTCTGCCCACCATAGCCATTCTGCTTCCTGTCATACCATCGCTTTCCTTGGACATACAAAGAACCTTGCCTTTCTTGTACTGTGTACTTTGTGGGGTTGGTGGTTGCTGCACTTCTTACAGAAAGTTTGGTGGATTTGGGGAACGTTCACCATGTTTACGGGAGTGCTACCAGGAAGAAAAGCTTTTTCTTACATTTTATGTTACTAAAAGATGTTGAGAATCTTTTCCTCAACATTCCGTCCTATTTGTCATTTACACTTTTGTTTTTGATGAAGTGTTCTCAAATTATTGTCTGGTCTCCTACAATGAGATAGAGAGTACTTCTTCCTCTTTTATATACTGAAAATGTTCTGTAGAATTTAGTACTTTTTTTTTGTAGAATTAATCAGTGAGACCATCTAAATTTGGGGCTCATTTGTCAGTAAGTTTTAATTGTGAATTTAATGCCTTAAATAGGAGAAGGAGTATTCAGGTCATCAATTTCTATTTGAGGGAAATTCAGCAGTGTGTATCTTTCAAGACATCATGCAAGTTGCCAATGTATGGGTAGCATCCCCTTTTCTCAACTTGTGTGACTATTTATAGCACAATGAAACACTGCCCAGACCTCTACCATCTCCACAATGATTATGCTTGAGCCATCATTGCCATCACTGCCAATTCCTTTTGTTCAGTATCCTTTTCTTTTTGACCCTCACTTGACCAAGTGTGATATCCTCTGCAGGAACAAATCACCATCAATGCTTGTCCAAAGTGTAATACCAGAGCAAGCTCAAACCACACCACTTTATTAAAATGAAAGAATAAGCCTTTTATTACAGCTAGCTGGGCCAAGAGAAGAGGCCAGTGCCTGGAAAAGCATTCTGGATCTTGAACAAGCCTGGTAGACAGCTTTAACATAATAGTTAAACCGGGGTGGGGGGCTGGATTGGGAGGGAACATTTGGTAGTTTATCTGGCAGGCAGGACTTTGGAAGAAGATCATGAGGAGACACCTGCAGATGAGTCAGGGTCTGTCAAGATTCACTACACTGCTAGCTTACCTAGCAGACAGGTTATCAGAAGGGGTCAGGGGGCCATCCTTGGGATGGGTCAAGGTCTGTCAGGAGATTGAAAGGGGTCTATCTGGTGTGTTAGTTTGAGTAAACTAGAGAAACAATCCATGGGCACTCAAATGGGTATAAGAGCTTTCTATGCAAGAGCAATTGAATATTGAGAAAACATCCCAGCCTAGTCCAGATCAAGTCCATAAATCCAAAATTAGCCCCTAGGTCTGATACCAATATAGAAAGCCCTCTTCAGACTCACACGACATATGCAATGATATGAATGTAGGAAGATCACAAGCCATTGGGTGCAAAGTCTTGTGGATCCAGAAGTGTTGTAAGCATGTCAGCACCAGGTCGCCACATGGCTCCTCCAGCTCCCAGGACATGGGCTATTTCAGTGTCGGGCCATGTATCTTGTCAATAGAGCATCTATCAGGGAGTAAAGAGAGAGTGTCTAGTGCCTCTAAGAAGGAAAGTCAGGAGGTTCCCAGAATACTCAGATGAAGGCCATGTCCACATGGCAGCCTCACTGGCTATCTCCTGATTGAAAGGCGAGGCTCCACCCATACACTCCTAATCCTGAGATTGACACCAGTTTATGTAGCTACCACATCTGGCAAGAGTCTTTGTGAATGAGTCAGAATTTGGCAAGCTATAGCTATTGGGTGGGGCTAGGAATAACAAGGTTAAAGTCATACAAGATAGCAATTTTAATAAAATGGAGTTTGGCAAGATAAGCTGGGCAGCTACACAAAGTACCTAAGATGCAGTCTCATCATCCTTGCTTCAGAAAAGCATTCTGGCGATACTTCCTCCCAAACAGATATATTTGTTCTTCTGTCAGAACCTACAAAAGAGTACTTGAAATATTCTTTGCCACCATCGTCATCAGAATGCATCCTTTCTCGTGCAGTCTTCCTTTTTCATTGCCCAGTTTTCTTATACACATGAAGTGATTGAGGCAAGCTCACCTGAGTCCTCAAAGGAACATCTTTGCCCTTTAACCCTTTAAAGAGCTCTTGTGCAGCAGAACTGTCCAATGCCATATGTTGTGCGATGTCTTCCCTACAGCTTGTAGGAGCAGAGCCACATAAGTTGAAATCTTTGACAACCTTACTCTGTCCTCCGTTGATCAAGATGTTGACTGTTCCTCCAGCCAGGAGGATTGTCTGTCTTCTTGACATTGAGTTGTGATCCATACTGAAGACTGCAGTCCTTTTCAAGGTGGTAGTGTTAGGTTTCTGGAGTCGGTCGTACCTTGGTTCTTGGCTTCTCGTGGAAGAATTCACGCTGAAGCCCAATTTTGTAAACCAAGTGGGTATTTTATGAAGGACAGGACAAGTTTCAGGATTTACAGTCTTAAAAGGGTCCACAGCTGGGTCTGAACAACCATATGGGAAAGAGCACAGATCTTGGGGGGATCCTAGGAGGCCAGAAGCCAAGAACCCTGGAGGCTGAGAACATGTGGGCCAAGAGGCAGTGGGCACTAGTAGACATGGAGTAGACA
>PVJH01015472.1:0-53362 GCA_004026705.1 Nesogale talazaci
AGGTGGAAGCATGTCGTTTCTCAACATCTAGTATGCTGTCGTCTGTGGGATTTGGGTAGATGGTATTCATCAAGTTAAGGTAATTCACTTCAATCCCTAGATTGTGTGTTAGGCAGGGTTGAACCAGACTCAGGGGGCTGCAGGTGGTGAAGCAAGGATCAGAGAGATAACAAGCAAGAGAGGGAGAGTTACCGGGATCCAAGGTTGGTAGAAATGTGGCGGGGCCCTAGAGTGACCAGGGCAGTCCAAGCACACAGGGAAGTGAAGGACAGGAGAGAGAAAGGTCCTCAGTACCTCTCTTTTTAAAAAGGTCACAAGTCCTCCAGAGAGACATCAGTGGACTCTAACCCGAGTGATCATAGACTCTATCTCTGCATTTTCTTTACAGTACATGTTAGCATAAAATCTAGCCACTACAGTTAACTAAAAGTTTTATCATGAAGTGGATCAGAATTCTTCAAGTAGTCTTCTCCAATTCTTAATATGATTTTTCTTTAATCTGCTAAGTGAAATTTTTCCCTTTTGTCCCTTTGTTCTGAGCGATAACCTATAAAACATTTTTCCTCTTCACTTCTTGGAGTTATTATCATCTAAGCAGCTTATAAACAGTACCCAAAGATTTATGCTAACAAGGTGAATATTGAGTGGCTCATTTTATGGTCCATACCAAAAAGACCCATCAAGTGTTAGTAGACTGATGTGAAAGGAAGGGCGGGCACTCTTCATCCAGTCAAACGTGTTCATGTAATGAAACACAAGTTTAAAAGCTCTTCTTGTCTGTTGAAGGCATTGGTGCTCAGGAAGAAAACTGGAATTGCCTTGTTGGGGAGTCTCCACACCTTGTCTTATGTGCCTCATATCTGTGCTGACCCTAAGTGGTACCATGTTTGCTCTGTAAAATTGTAGTCATAAGCAAAGCAGAATCCTTGATTCTGATATATTATAGAAAATTGCTAAACTGAAGGAAGTAATAGGAACCAGCAGGTCATAAGTGAGGTGAAAATCAGCCTATGGAGGGCTCGCACTTGCAGCTGACACTCTAGGGGCATGGAAGGAGCCACAGCATTTAGAGCTGGCAATCACAAGTTAAGGTCGGATGTGGAGGAAAGGTGCCAGCCATGTAACTGTTTTCTGAAGTCTTGTACAGATTTGAATGTCTCAAGTGCTGCCCCTATCACGAGTAGTTAGAGTTAAAGCAAGATTAGTGCCTTTTCATTTGATTTCATAATGGATATAAATTGATTTCTTCCATTTAGCTTGAATAACGCCTACCTGGTGGTAGTGTGTAATTATTTTTATACATTAATGGATGGTTTCTTGAAATATAACTATACTTATATATTATATTTTGTGGTTTTGTCAAGGTTGTCCAGGGAAAGGAAAACCAGAACCAGTGATACTCATTATGTATAATAAAGAATTCTATATCAAGCAATACTTTTATATTGAGAAAGTGACCCAGCCCATTCCAATTTAGTAAGTTCATGAGGACAAGGCTAGCCAGAGACCTGATGTTTTTTATCTTAAACTATTTTGACTATTTTGCTTTTGCACACAAATGCGAAATATGCTTGTCAGCATTCCTTTCTATGGAATCTACTATATAAAAGCATTTCTGTACTGCAATATTTATTTATTGGTCTCAAAGAGAATTGTTTTTAATTATAAGATATAGAGATCAAAATCAAACACATCGGCCAATAAAAGCATACTTATTTTTCCTGCCTTACTCAAATTATTTTACTTTGTATGGCGAAGCAGAAGTTGAAAAGTAAAACCCTTAGTGAATTGCCAGGTTTTTGTATCTGTTAAAAAATAAGACTCCTAAATCCAATCTCTACCTATTTGCCTATGTGGAAGACAATTTATTTGTTAGTAATTTGACCATATATATTATGTGTCTTTCAGGGGGAAAATACTTTAAAAGTACAGCCATTTCAGAGATCATTTTTGGTATTAGGTCAATTAATACCTATTTCTACCATTGAGTTCATGATCCAGAATGAGTGGGCAGAAGTGTCTGTTTACTGCTCTAAAACATCACTAGATGGAGGACCGAAACCCTTTGGTAGATGATTGGGCATCCCTTGATAGAAGCATCACAAGAAGAGACCGGTGAGTCAGGGTGCAGTATAGCACTGATGTAACATACAACTTCCCTCTAGTTCTTTAATGCTTCATCCCTTCCCCCACTATCATGACCCCAATTCTACCTTACAAATCTGGTTAGATCAGAGCATGTACAGGGGTACAGATAAGAGCTGGAAACACAGGAAATCCAGGACAGATACCAACCCCCTCAGGACGAATAATGGGAATAGGTAAGGGGAAGGTGGGTGGGGGGGAAGGGGGAACTGATCACAATGATCTACACATATACCCCTCCCATGGGGACGGGCAGTAGAAAAGTGAGTGAAGGGAGACACTGGTCAGTGTAAGACATGAAATAATAGTGATAATAATTTATAATTTATCATGAGGGAGGGTAAGGGGAAGCAAGGAGCTTAAATCAAGGACTCAAATAGAAAACAAATGTTTTGAAAATGATGATGGCAGCAAATGTACAAATGTGCTTGACACAGTGGATGGATGAGTTATTACAAATTCCCAATAAAATGATTTTTAAAAATGTCACTACCTTAAACATGGAGGTATCGAATTTCTTTCTGGCGAAGAGAAGTAGTTGTGGTTGAACTGATTCCCCATATTAAATCAAATACTGGGTAAAACTTGAACAACTGTTTTGGACTTGGTCCATAGGCAACCCAATATTTTAGTTTTTGAGAAAAAGGATATAAGAGATGAGACAAACTATGACCATATCTGTTTTCCTGAATTTATGTTTATACTCTAGTATAAAGAACAAAACCTTTTTGTTATTGTCAACTAGATTCTGAACAATATCTACCCTGCAGAAAATAATAGAATCGGCCCATAGGGTCTTAGAGACCATTAATCTTTACAGAAGCAGGTATCCATAGCTATCTCATGTGGAGTGATTAGTGAATGTGGACCAAGAAGGGTTCACTTAGCAACTGAATGCCAAACCACTGTGCCCTCTGACCTTCTCAAGGTTCAGTAAGAAAAGAGAGCACCTGCTCTTTATTTTTGCATATTCTTAATTTTAATACACAATGGGGACATTAAAAAAGTTAAATATATAGTAGAAAATTTTCTATGTAAAATAAGTATTCTACAAAATCTCAGCAAGAACTCTACATAAAATTACACAGCATTGGTTTAACTTTACCTGCATGCCTCTCTATTTGCTTCTTTTTCAACTACTGTAACATTGGTTCCAAAGCTCCACCCAAACTGCCATAGAGTTGAATCTCACTCATAGGTTAGAATTGCCCCTGTGAGTTTCTTAGATTGTAACTATTTCCCCACCCCCACCCTGGCCCCAACTGTAACTCTTAAGGGATAGAGAAAGCACCATCTTTATCCCTCAACATTCGATTATTTTTAAAAGAAACAAGAATAAATGGAGAGACATGCTGCTTATAAACCAGTATACATAAATCATTAGGTAATTCTCTCAAGTAAATATATATGTTAAATAAAATCCTGATCAAACCCCCAATTCTATATTTTTGTATGAATGCAGTTGACTTTGAAAGCCCTAAGTATTTTAAATAAAAGAATCAAAAATTTTAAAAATTCATATTATCCCAATTTACTATGATTATAAAACTATAGTGATTTGGAAAATGTGATAGTGGTATAAGTAGATGTGTGTGCTTGTCAATTAAACAAAATGTAAAATTTGAAGATGGACATTAATATATAGATTTATGATCAATCATAAATGTATCAGGATAGTTCAATGAGAATATAAAAGTTTTACTTTAAAGACATGTTTTAAAAGTGGATAGCAAAAAATTGAAAGCAACCAAGCAAACATTTACTTTTGCCTAATATTTTATAGAAAATTGAAATAAATTATTTACAAATCTAAACCAAAACTCACATCCATCGAGTCAATGCTGGGCTATGAAGACCTCCTGTGATTTCCAAGACTGGAACTATGTATAAGAACAGCAAGTTCAATTTTTCTCCCATGGAGCTGCTGATGGCTTGAAATGCTGGCTGAGTAAAGCTCAACCCAAGGCATAAGCACTACACTACCATGCCTCACAATTACAGATCTGCATGTGAAAACTTTAAATGAATTTTTTATATTAAAATTAAAACCAAAATTTAAAAGTATGTTTAAACTAGGTATATAATAAAATTGAAACCAAAGCAAAACAGCAACAACAAAGCTAGAGGTCACCAAAACTCAGTGCCACTATTTTAGAAATACAGAGAAATAAGCACAGTCTAGGAGAAAATATTTACATGTATATCTATATATCTGAGAAAAAATTCTGCTAAATACTCTTATGGCTAATAATGAGAAAACAAAACACATAACCAGGAAGGTGGGTCAGAAGGAAGGGAGGGAAATGTGGTATAACAGGGGTGCTGACACCTTTTCAGCATGTGAGCTACTTGTAAGATGATCAAGTCAAGATGATCTACTATCTACAAAAATGCAAAACATGTTTATTTTTATTTACTTATTACAGTTATTCATAATTGCATGCATATGTACAATGTATGTTTATGTACCTTGTATAACTACATGAGTCCATATTGCACAACACAACACAATGAACTGCGTACATTTTTTTGTCATTACCTGAGTTTGCTCTGATGACTTGCACTGAATGGAATGAGCCAGGGATGCATAGGCCAGACAGAAGCTTTTGACAACCAGCTTCAAGCACACATCAGTCATGGTGGGATGGTACTTGGATTTAATGATCTTTATGTGGGAAAAGGCTGACTCACATAAGTAAGTAGAGATGAATAATGCAGTCAAGGAGGTAGCACCTCTTCCATTGTTTGGGTAGTTTCCTTCTGTGAGTACCATAATTTCCATAACTGTTCATGCTCTCTAGACTTAAGCTGAATGTCGGCTTGTAGTGTCAAAACCTCCCATTACAAAGAAAAGTGATATGTTTTTGTCTTCTTACTTGGTCCAGCTTCCCCACTCATTTTTATATCCTTTCTTACGTTTAAGAGAAAAATACTAAGGTCTAAAATTTGGCAATAATTTAGCTTGTCAGTTTTGCTGCACTTAGCATATTTTTTGCACACACATTTGACACCTAGGATTGCATCTGATTGACTCCACTGCATATAAGTTAAGTGACGGGATTGATGATAGGTGTATGTCTATTTTTTTTAATGTCGTGTGATCTGCCCACTTTGCGCTTGAGCCAAAATCTCAACAGCTTGCTTCTAAGGTGTAATTTGGTTGTTCTTCCCAGACTGACTGGTTTGTTCTTCACTAGTCTATGATGTATTTAATATTCTTCTTCACTACTGTAATTCAAAGGAGTTAGTTTCCCTTTGGTCTTCCTCATTTATTGTCCCATATTCACTTATGAGATGACTGAAAATACTATAGCTTGAGACGTATCACTTGCTGTCTTTGCTTTTTGCAGGAGATTTTCCCACTGAAAGCATCAGTTGATTGCTGGACTGTTGCACCCGTGGCTTCACTGTGTATCACAGTAAAATATGATTCTTGAAAAGACCGATCTGATGGTCAGTTTAGAGCCATTTAAAAGCAAAGTCTTGGTATTAACATATTGAATCCACTTAAGAAAACTTTCACATAATTTCTTGGAAAGATATGTGTAATGTAAAAATAAAGGAAATTTGAAACTAAGATATTCAAAATATACTAAAAATTTGAAAAATGTTTATGTGCCAAATCTCTCATTCTGATGAATAATCCATATGTATTATGTCAGTTTTAATTTTAATGGTTACTAGATGAATGCAGTGTCTAATTTACTATATTAAAATGTTAAAGTTACAGAATTATGGAGTTTTTTTGTTTTTGTTTTTTAGGGGCCATCATTGCCCTCTGGTGGTTGTGGGAGCTACCCAGCACTGCTCCTGAGAGCGGCTGTTGGATTTGAACCGCCAAGCCCACGGGCCGCAGTTCCGCACTCAACCACTTACGCCACTGGGGCTCAGCCAGAATTATGGAGTTTTTATAGATATAAAGTAAAGTAAAAAGAACAGGAAATTATATAAAAATAGAGATGCTTAAAATCAAAATCATGATGCTATGATGTACATAAATGTTACATTTAAGACAAATATGATAGATTATTCTAATTAAATAAGTAGCGTGGATATTGAGTAAATAGCATGGAGGATGTATCGGACTTCCCCTCTCCCCCACCGGCTGCACAAAGGAGAAAGGGAATCCAACTCTATCTGACTCCAGAAGGCAGAGACATCCCTCTGCCCTACAGCCTACTTTACGAAATCTAATACCAGCCACTCCCCTCAGCTGTTTTCTACAACTCATTACAGTGGCCGCGCAGAGCACACAGGCAATACTCATGATTAAGAGGATTTACTAGGGAATTTTGTAGGTTACCAACAAGCTAGAATGAGAAACTTTAAGAATACAGTCATTGATCTACAGCAGTATCTCTCCTCAGTGAGCAACCAAGTCTCTCTTTAGTCCTTTCTGTTTTTATGGGCCAGGAAGCCTGTCTGCTGCTGATCCTCACCATCTCCACACTTGCACCATTGGTCTGTTTCATGTTTTCTCTGCTTCAAACTCTAGTGTCTATGTGGCTCCTTTGCTTTGTCTCATGGTCTCTGTGATACAGCTTCTGGTGACTCTGGTCACATTCTCCACAGCTTGGGTAGAGAGTCCTTCCGCGCTCCATTGGAGAGCTCTTCTTCATGGATAGTTCTGAGCTTCTCTTTCTTCTTGCTTCTGAGCTGGCTCTCGTATAGCCCGAGAAAAGGCACCCAAGCTGATCAGCCTCCATCCCTCCATCAGTGTGTCACACACCCATTTCACAAGGACACTCGAAATCTTGACAAGCAAGGATGAATAAGGTGTGCCTTCCCTCAGCCATGGCACTATTCATGTGTCATGTGCATTGATAAGTTGGACAATAAATAAGGAAGACTGGAGGAGAACTGAGGCATTTGAATGATGGTATTAGTGAGAATATGGAAAAGGCTGTTGGTGGTCAAAAGAGCACCAAATCCGTTTTGAAAGAAATATAGTCAGAATGCTCCTTGGAAGCTAGGATGGCAGGACTTAGTGTGGTACACCTTGGACATGCTGTCAGGAGAGAAATGTCCCTAACAAAGAACATCATGCTGAGTACAGTAGAGGCGCTGTGAAAACGAGGAAGGTCCTCAGGAGATGGGTTGTTCCACTGACCAAAACGATGGGTTCAGACTTAAGAACAAATGTGATGAAACCGCAGGACTGGCAACATCTCACTTGTTGGACCTAGAGATGTTAGGAGTTAGAATTGACAGCAACAGCGTTTGCAGAGTTCCACCAACTATTTTTCTAGGAGATGCAGAGACATGGTTAGAGGAGCCATATTAAAGAACTCAAACACATTTTCAAGACAAGCTGCAGACTTCTTGGATGTGGGGCTCCTCAAATTTTTTACAATTTTTACTGTAGACACAAAGTAAAGGCTTATCCAAGAATGTAAAATTTAATCTTTAGGTCATTCTGTGTCACATACTGTCTCATGTTGTGTCAGTTAATGATATTCTGGACTACCGTTTATCTATAATATAAGTTATAGGAGCTTTAATATCTATAAAGTAGCTCTAGCGATTGTCTGGATTAAAAGATGTAAATTGATGAGAATATAGCCTGTGTGTGGTAGGGATTAATTAATATTGTTACATAAGAGTCCAAATGGAGAAAAATTTGACAACTGGAAAAGTATTCCCAGTAGGAAAGCATAAAAACTATGCATGAACTGTGCCTCACCATGTCTGGAGTTTTTTTAATATCATCTGCACATAGGAAGAAACTCAGTGTCTCAAAATATGTTCTTTTTTTTCCCAAAATACATTCTTATGTTTTTGGCCTTCCATTTCAATATTCTGCAAATATTGCAGAAGACTTGAGGGTATCCAGAGAATAAACATTTTGTTTAATGCTATTAAATCATGATTTTAAGAGTTCATTTGTTCTGTTATGCTGGAGGATTTTTAAACTTAAAAGAATCAAGTTCACAAAGACAACAATAACAACAAAAAAAACTCTTCAGTTGAATCATGAAGAATCTCATTTTGGGCTAAATTAGCTTTGTTTGAAAAAACAACAGGTTGTTTTCTCTTTAATAAAATACAAAGATTAGCTGAATAATGTATCCTCTGCTAAAATATTTAAGAACTCTACTTGCCCTTGTGACAGTCATTTCCACTCTCAATAGGTGAATGGAAGAAGAAATTAGAGTGACAGGGGAAGGAGGTCAAGCCATCCACTTAGTTTCTCACTGTAGTAATAGATTAAAGATTTCCTTACAAGGAAATGCATTCCACATTTGAAAGCAGTATAGAACAAAGATGAGAAGACAAAATAATAAATAGGTTATATTTATGATATAGGCTGCCATTACATTGATATTTCTGTGGTAAAAATAAGAGAAAAAGATTCAAGAATTTTTAATGTGTGTATATGAAAACCTTGCCAAAGAGTTTTGAATAGAGTTATTAAAAGAAGCTATGTAAGAATCTGACACTCAAAAGTCATATAATTTTTCAAAGTGGAAAGCAGAGGAGTAAAACTGTCTTGCTTTGCATATTGACAGGAAAGGAATATCAAATACATTTGCAAAAGGAAAGAGAAGTGTGAAGCTTTTAAGTGTGGAATATTGCCTCTCATTCATACTCAGAAATATTTTAATTATTTCAAGTCTTCATTATGGATAATGAGCATTAGCCCATACAGAGTTTTAACTATTTTTCCTTTTAGAATGGCAAAACATATTCAAGCAAGATGCAACTTACATGCCTGAGATGGAGGGGAGATGGCAAGACAGCATCGATATCAACTTTTTCTGCATTTGAACGTTCATATTTCCACCTTAAAGAAGATGACACTGACTAAAAGTGACTTTCAAATCCTTCTTACTCGTGTTGAGTCTTCCGTAAAGGAGTAAGTACTCTGCACTCCAAAAAATCATTTAGCATGTAGAGAAGTACAGGTTGTAAGAGGGCTTTGTAAAAATGAGAAAGCAGTAGATAAAAGGAAGAAAGAAATAAACAGAATTTGTACAAAGACAATGACTAGAAAGGAAAAATTTGAGGAAGCAGAACCTTACAGAGTATCTGAGACAAAGTAGGCAGTCACAATGAGAAAAGGAGATATGCCATATGGCTTCTTAGTAGTTGAAAAAACAAGACATTTTGCATGATGATAAGCACATATATTTATATACAAATATATATTTGTTCCAGAAAGTTTATGGCAAGTCCTTCAAAAAATATGTATCTGTTGAAAGAAAAATGGAATGGAGTTAGTGAATGGAGTGGGAAACCATGCAATTGGATTTCTTAATATGGAGACCATGGTTGGACTTACTTAAGAGAGGAGAGATGAGTAAATGCCTCACAATTGTAGACAAAGAACATTAAACAGGAAAAGAAAGTAATCCTGATTTTAAGGAAAATAGAGTGGTACAAACACTTGAAAGTCAAACATATAAAAAATACTTTGAGACAACAGTTTTAGAAAAATGTAAACAAAATAAATAAATGCATCAAGAGAATAAAAAAATTATGAGAAATATACTTCTAGCATACAGTTATTCTGTTTTAAGTAATTGATACTCAATTTTTGTAGAAACTTTGTTGGACTGGCTCATTATATTTGTATTGTAAATATGGATAATATGTAAATATTTTAAATGAACTGAAAGATTAAAAAAGAGGGATGATAAATATGAAAGTGCTCTAAAATGAATACCATTACAGATGCTAGAAATGTTGAAAGCAGTACCCAAAGAATATTTCCAATTCTTGCCTCATATCTTCTTACATGTATTTCATTTCCTGCAAAAGATCATTTATAAAACATAAGAACTTCCATGTTGAATGCATTTTCTTTCAATGTATCCTCATTGAAGATATCGCCTTTCAGGATCTCTGTACAGTGGTGATTCATTTTCCTGCTTTTCTGTGTTTATGTTTATTGTTTTTGTCATCCATCAAGGATTCTAAAAGCAGGAAACATTCATTTACATTCATTTGTTTCAGAAATGTAAAGATTATATGATAATGATAGTTGGAGATTCACCAGGCAATATTTAAAACAATTCCATTATGGAAAATAAGTTGAAATTCAATTTGTTATTCAGCTTTTATCATCTAATAAAGTTCATCTAAAACTGAGGAAATCTACACAGCCAGTCACATATTGCCCTTGCTTACTGGTCATCTTTCTGTAAATGCCACATTTACTGTATTGCAAACAAATGAACAAAACATTCAGTAGCTCCACATCACATAATAAGTAAGAATCAAGGATACCTATCTTTGAAAAATGCCACCCAATAAGCCAGTGAGTGATCACTAGCACACTATGGTAAGATAGTTTATGATAGTGCTGATTCCAAATTTTCAAGAGAATAATGATATAATAACTTGTTTTTTTAGAATAATTTCTAAGAAACAATTTTAGAATGAATAGAGAAATCAAGAAAATGTTAAATGTACATTAGAATGGAAAAGAAAACAGGATATTTGCTATCTTTTGTCAATCATAATCCTTAAGTTATGGTTTCCTCCAGTTAGCAATTGCCATTGTAAATCTCATTTCAGACACTTGTCATCATTGGTCTGTATTAGCAAGGAATATTTTACCAGTTGGTCCGTGATTTTAATTTTAATTTTAAATTTTATTTTTCCCCAACAGTTTCAATGCTTCAGACAAAAAACTTTTTCTAAAATGTAATATAATTGTGCTTAAAAACAAAGCAAAATAAGAAGTAAAAGTCTTTAATATCTCTATACTATTTTTCAAATAAAATCCATTTTTACTGGTGTACCTAAATTCTTTCCTTAGGTGGTCTCCATAACTTGTACATTTCTACTGCCGAGGAATGAGTAATACTTTGTGCTCTCTTCAGACCTTCATACATGTTTTTCCTTCCTCACACTGCTTTCTCTCCATTGCATGCACCCTTCAAGATAGGTTTCATCCTACCCAAACATTTGTATGCTGCTCCTTTCAGGAAGCTCTCTAGAATCGACCACAGTGAAACGTCATTGGCATTATGTTGTTATTGTTAGGTACCACCCAGTTGGCCCAGACCCATAGCAACCTATGCACCGCAGAAGGAGACACTGCACGGTTCTGTGCCATCCTCACAACTGTTTCCATGCCTGAGCCCATTGCTGCGGCCCCTATGTCCATCCATCTCATTGAGGGCCTTTTTCTTTTTGCTGCCCCTCTACTTTACCAACACGATGTCCTTCTTCATCAATTAGTCTTTAGGGACAACATGACCAAAGTCTATAAGAGAAAGTCTTGCCAACCTGCTTCTAAGAAGCCCTCTGACCTTACCTCTTCCATCACAGATCCGATTGTCCTTTTAGCAGTGCATGGTACTTTCAATATTCAAAGGAACCAATTTTTCTGTGGTCTTTCCTATTCAATGGCCAACGTTCACGTTCATATGAGGCAATTAAAAATATTATGGCTCCAGTGAAGCATACCTTAGCCCTGAAAGGAACCTCCTTGCTCTTAAATACCCTAAAGAGGTAGACCTAGAGATGATTGGTAGATAGATAGATAGATAGATAGATAGATAGATAGATAGATAGATAGATGTCTCATATAGCAGATTTACCTGATGATATGTGTCTTTTTGATCTCTTGACTCCTGCTTCCATGACATTGATCGTGGGTTCAAGAAGGACAAAATTCTTGACAACTTCAACCTTTTCTCTCTTATCATGATGCTACCTCAGGGTCCGCTTGTGAGGTTTTGGTTCTTCCCTACATTGTAGCTATAGTGAAAGCTTAGTGAAAGCTATAATCCTTGATCTTCAGCAGCAGCAGCAGCAGCAAGTTGTCCTCACTTCCAGCAAGCAAAGTTGTGTCACCTGTATATTTCAGGCTGTTAGTAAGCCTGCCTCTACTCCTGAGGCCATGTTCTTCTTCATATAAGCCAGAATCTCAGATTACTTGCTCAACATACGGATTGAGTAAGTATGCACACCTCTCCTTAATTTACATCATGCAGTATTCCATTATTCTATTTGTGCAACTGCCCCTTGATCCAGGAACATCTCAAATGAGTACAATGAAGTGTTCTGGTGTTCCCATTCCAGAGGTTATACACAGTTATGTAAAGTTTATTATGATCCACCAAATTGAATGCCTGTGCATAGTCAGTGAAACAGAAGTAACATCTTTCTGCTTTTCTCCAAGATCTAGTTGACATTGGCAATGATATCCCTTGATCTATGTCCTCTTCTGAATTCAGTCTGAACTTTAGCATTTCCCAGTCAATGTATGGCTGGAACCATGGTTGGATGACCATAAGCAAAATTTTACTTAATGTGATATAAATGACATTGTTCTATAGTCTGAGCATTCTGTTAGGACACCTTTCTTTGCAAGGAGTGTAAATTGACTCTTAAAGAAACTCAAAGGCAACATACTAGGATCCAAAAAAAAAAACCCAAAGCTAGAATGTTTTCCAAATTTATGTATTTAATTTTTTTAAATTTTACAAAGCAAACTTACCACTTAATGTAATCTGTGATTATATTCTTGGACATTTTTTTAAACCCATCTGTTTGGATGGCTGACAGCACCTCTCTCATTTTTTTCTTCATCTCTTCTACATCAGTCATCAACTTGCTGTCCTTTCATGTCTCTTCATTTGTGGAAACAAGAAAGTCCCATGGAATGAGGTCACATGAGTGACGTATGTAGGGGAAGATAGGCATGCTGTTTCCACCAACAACTGGTACACTGAACTATGCATAAGCAGGTACGTTGTCATGGTGGTAGAACATGTTACTAGTCTGGCACAAATTAGGCCTTTTTTATTGCACACTTTTATTCTATCTTTTCAGAAGTTCTACATAGGAAACTTGATAAGCAGTCTAACCTGGTGGAACAAATTCCAAATGAACTAATAGTGGACATCTTCATCCTTTTGCGAAGCTGACAGACTTCCAGAATGAGGTTTGTTATCAACTGACATTTCATCTTTTATGAAACAAGAAAACCACTTATACAATTGAGTTTTTCCCATAGCCCCGTCGTTGTAAGTTGTGTTCAACATCACAACTATTTATCTGGCATTTTTCTAGAGCAGGAAACAAAATTTCACAGCTGCATGCAGTTCTCTGAAATTAGTCATCACACACACACACACACACACACAAAACAAGGTTTTAGGCAAAACTGCTTTCATGAAAAATTTCACAGTGCCCAAAGAGAAACAGCACAGACAATGCCACTAGATGCACTAACTCAGAGTGAGTTGCTTGATGCTTTCTTAGCAGGAAAAGTGCCAGTACTACAAAAGCTGTGTCCAGCATAGCTTTCTTTGTTTTATTATATTTTTGAGGGGTGCCTCCTCATCTACTCTAATTTTGCTTCTATAATATTGCACTGAAATTATATTTGTATACATTTATGTCGATGCAGAGTATAAAAGATTGGAAAAAGGTCTCATGTAAAGCGCTTAATTCAGGGCCATGTAGGAGCGAAATGTGTTTGTTTAGTAAATAATTAAATAAATTTAGTAAATACTTGATTTTTACATTGGGAAACTTTCTCTGGATGAGCACATAGAGAGATCAAAAGGCTGGGACACAGATATTTTTCCATGCAGTCAAAAAGTTGGATCTGAGCAAACGGCGTTTCTCTGAAGAAGTCATTTTGCATTTCTAGGTTTTAGTTAATATTCCATAAAAGGGTCCTAGTTACATGAGTTTTGTTTTGTTTCTCTAAGTGAACTTCCAGTTCCAACCTGTTTATATTCTAGTTTTGTTTCCATGATGAGATCCTCTCTGGCTCATTAAAGCTTTTCTAACCTTTGTCCAAGAATCTAAATCCCCTTTCTACCCATTAAAGACTTGTTATCAATCTGACTTTTTGTTCAGGATTTATAATTAGTTTATACATAATTTATTACATAATTTATCATACAACCTGGAACACATTAGAAAGGTAAATCCTGAGACCAAAGTCAATTCCAATGCCATCAAATAGATTTCAATTCATAGTCACTTAGAGGTTACATGTCGGGAAGTGTGGTAGTTACATAATTTCATGTCCACTTGATAAATAGAATGAAGGGGTAGAATCTAACCTGTAATGCAGGTCACAGCCTCTCTTTTTCCCTGGAGATGGGAGATGCTCTCTATCTCTTCTTCACCTTCCTATTGACAAGCCACATGAAGCCATACTGATAGCAGTCAGAGCCCTGGAGATGTTTCCACTGCCACTGGATCCCAAGATGTTTCATCCATGGGCCTGTGATCTTCCTATATTTGGCATCATTGCATGTGCTGCATGAGTTGGAAGAAGAATTTACAAAGTAATATCTGATATATAGGCTAATGGATTTATGGACTTGATCCGGAATGGACTGGGATGTTTATTCAACTTACAATTGGTCTTTGATATAAAGCACTTTCTTATACACATAATAGTATCTCTGGATTTGTTTCTCTTGTCTACTAGCCTAACACAGGTTGCTAACCACAGGGCCAGCAGTTTGAAACCAACAGCTTCCCTGAAGAAGATAGATGACAGTTGCTTCTTCTGCATATACGTAACTTCTTGGAAACCATTCAGCAGTGAGTGGAGGGTTTCTGAAGTTGTATATCTTTAGGGGAGTAGATAGCTTCCTTTTTCTCACATGGAACAGCTGGTGCTTTTGAACTGCCCATGATGTGGTTAGCAGTCAACACTTAACAAACAGCACCTCACTAGGCACCATTAATAATTCAAAGTGGGCTTTTTCATCAGTGGAAAAGTTTTGGGGGCACAGAAGAACATTAAAAAGTGAAAAAGATAGAATGCTAGGGACTCAGCCCTGCCATTTACTTCCTTCATTGGCTGTTACTAAGTGCCTTCTAGTGAGTTCTGATCCATATCGACCCTGTGCTCTACAGAGCAAAGCACTGCCTGATTCTGTGCCACCTCACGTTATGCATATGCTTGAGCTCCTTTTGCAGCCAGGGTGTCAGTGCACCCTGTTGAGGGACTTCCTCTTTTTCCCTGACCTGCTCCTTGGCAAACAGAATGTCCTTCTCTTGGGATTGCCTACCCTGACGACATGTCCAGAGTATGTGAGATGGAGTCTCACCATACATGTCTCTAAAGAACATTCTGACTACAACTTCCAAGACATTTAAAAAAAGGCTGGCAACCATGGTACTTGAAGAGCAAGGATGTTACTTTTCAGATTGTAGGCACATGACTATGGTATTTGAAGTCACCTCATGTGAACGGTGCATGTTGAATAAGGAAGACTGAAGAAGAATCAATGCATTTGCCTTATAGAGCTGGTAAAGAATAGTGAAACACTTTAAAGAAGCCTTGTGTAGCAGACGGACCCAATGCAAGGTATCCATTGATCGCTTGGCCGCTTCTTCCATGAGCATTGATGTGTATCCAAGCAAGATGAAAACTTCAATCTTTCTCCCTTTATCATGATGTTAACTCTTGTTCCAGTTGTGAGGATTTTGTTCTTCTTTACATTGAGTTGTAGTCCACACTGAAAACTTTGGTCCTTGATCTTCATCAGCAAGTGTTTCATTTCCAAAAACCCATGTTATGTTACATCTGTTTATCATAGCTTGTTAATAAGCCTTCCTTCAATCCAGATACTGCATTTCTCTTCACATGAGACTGTTTCTCTGATGATTTGCTCCCCATACAGCTTCCTTGTGTTTTATTGACTCTGTGAGTTCTGATGAGTATGCATTGATTGGGCTGTGATCTGAATGGCTGTCAGGTAGATATTAGTTGTAGTTCTGCAGGAGAAATACTTCCATAAACAGTTACAGTTACTAAGACCCACATCTAGTCAGTGTAATACGGCATTGATGGCCGTGAGTTGGGTTTGGGGAAGGCATTTGACTTTGTGGACCATAACAAACTATGAAGAGTCTTGATCCAAATGGTAATCTCAGAATATGACACTATGCTTGTGGGAAAACTGTGTGTAGATTGTGAGGAAGTTGTACAAGCAGAACAATGGTAGATGCCCTGGTTTAAAATCTGGAAAGTTGTACATCGGGATTGCATCCTCTTATCATACTGATTTGGGATTATTCTAGTACCACGTAAATTGCAATGATGTTTCCACTTTGCTGATTCACTTTACATTTTATTATGACTCTACCTGTTTATTCTCCTTCTACCTGTCTATCTTTATATCAAATGAATTATACTCACTATTCACAAATTCTGCAATAACCACCCTACATTTCCTGTATCATCTCCTTCCCACCAACAGATAACGTATAAAAATATCTGGCTAGTCAATACAATATGAAAGGATAGGCAAGGACCTGCGAATCCTCAATAATATCTGTCTTTTAGAATTTCAAAGGGTAGGACATAGATACATTTCCTTGTCGAAAAATTAGAAACCAAGGGTTCATGAGGGAGGGATGGAAAAAAAGGAGAAGGTGATACCAAGGGCTTAACGAGAAAGCAAATGTTTTGAGAATGATGAGGGCAACAAATGTACAAATGTGCTTGGCATACAATGGGTGGATGTGTGGACTGTGAAAAGAGTTGCATGAGACCCCAATAAAATGATTTTAAAAAAAGAATTAGATAGCCTTCTCACCCTCAATGTGTATGCCTCTGCAATATGAAAAAAGATTTATCAACACATGATCATTCTTAACGTGCTGCAAGTATCGCTAGCGGCAGGTCCATTTTTTCCTCCAGATAACAAGGAGATTAGAATCATGTTGTCAGGTATATGTGTACTTTGTAACTAAGAGACAGGGGTGGAACTAATGGGAAAAAACAACAACAACCAACCCCCAAAAGTGAAGTCTTAACAGAGAACATACATTAAACTCTTAATTGAACAAGGAGAGGAGGGAGAAAAGCATAAGAGAGTGACAGTTGCTGGAAATTGAGACAGACTGGAAAGAGCAGACCCCACTTCAAAGAGTCAGAACTGGGAATGGAAAGAAAATCTTTTGAGTAGTTTTATGTTATGATTTGGATTTCCTTTAATGTTCTTATAGGCAATAAGAGTGAAATTTAATTTTACTTAATGACTTCATGCTTCATGTATCCATCTTAGAGTTGATTCCACAGTGAGAGTGAATCACAAGGTCTCCAGCATTGATTAAGCATATCACATATTTTAGTATACATTTTTCTTTAAAAGTGTGATTGAATCTTATCATTTTTGGAATGAAACAATTCCTTCTGCTACTTTATTTGGGGAGAATGTCCAGCACAAAATAGTTATTTAATTGCAAATAAGCATAATTCTAACTAAGCTAATGCTTTCTGTTGAAACTTTAAAATAGATTTTTTAAATGTTTAGTGAATTAATAGCAGATGGAATAACATTTATGGTTCTAAAACTGAACTTAAATTGTTTATTTGATCTCACTCAATTTGAATTGGCAGTTATTAAAAAAATCTGTTTTTGCAGCTCTAGACCTTTGTTTTAGCAATTTCTTTATAAACGAATACTAATATTTTGGTTAATCATGAATATGCACTTCATAACTCCTTTAATTAGTGAAATCACAGTCAGAGAATTAGAGGATACTTGATCAAGGTTACTCTACAACTTGTTGAAAAAGCACATGGATTCTTTTTACATGAAACCTTGCCCAGTGTTCTTGAAACCATTACTTACCACTTTTATATCATGATGATAAACTTGTAGTTATAGAACATTTCAAATGTTTTCCTACTTTCTTCTGGATCTAATTTAATAATTTAATGGTAAAAATATTCAAAACACCATATGGAAGAGGAAATGGCGGCAGTCGACTTCAGCAACATTCCTTGGACAGCCGGACAAGCAGATTGTGGACAACTAGAAAACAGTGCCCACATTTGTCATAAAAATTATCCATCAGTCCTAGTAAAAGACCATCAAACTGCAACACTGTTCATATTTCTCATTGACTTATTGTACATCTTTCATATGTTAGTGAAAGTATCACCAAAGCAATTTTTTTAATTGACCACAAATCAGAGATTGAGAGAGAAAATGCTCTTGATTCCTTTATTCTCCCATGTCTTTAATTTCTTGCCTGAAAATGTTGTATCATTCTTGCCACATGTGAAAAAAGTTTCAGTTATTGTTGAATAAAAATGAATTCTTGTTTGTTGTGCAGTATATATGCTGTACCTAATCCTAAGCACCTTCTTTTTCATCACGATGACATCCTACTATATACCAGTACTCTCTCCATCATCTCCATGGTAACCACTAATCAACTTTGGTTTCTATATAATGTTTGCCTCTTTCTTGTTACTTTACATAATGAAATTATAAAATATTTTTCCAATTTTGTATCTCACTGAACATAATTCATTCATTATCCATGCATACATGTATGAAAGTCTAATTTCTCTTGGATGAATACGCTTCCTTTGTGTGCATGTAACAACTAATCAACTTTGGTTTTTTTATATTTGCCTTTTTTTTCTTAAGCAAGGTAATACAATATGCTGGTATTTCACTCAACACAATGTGTTCACTACCCACGCATACATAGATGAAGATTTCATTTCTCCCATAGAATGAATACACATCCATTGTGTGCATGTGTCACATTTTTGCTTATCCTGTTATCTATTGATGAGTATTTCGGTTGTTTTCACCCTTGGCTATTGTGAGTAGTACTGCAGTGAACGTTGGTGTGCATGAGGTTTGAATTTCTGCTTTTAAGTCATCTGGTGATACACCTAAGACTAAAATGGTTGGGTCATATGGTAGTTCTGTGTTTAGTTTTCTGAGTTTCCCACAATGGCTAGACCATGGAGCATTCCCATTAGCAATGGGATAGAGTTACAGTGCTCTCACATTCTTACCAGTAGTCAGTGCATCCCTTTCTCTTACTATTGCTTTTAATCTTAACCATCCTAGGGAGAATGTAATGGCGTCATTTTGGTTTGGGTTTGGGTTTTTCTGAGGACTAATGTCTCTATGCATCTTTTCAAGGTATGTGGGAATAAATCTATATTTTATCTGGCTAAGTTTCTTATCCAAAATTGCAGAACTCTGGTAAGTTTCTTTGTAGCACTTCTTCAAAGTTGTGGGGGTTTCTCCACTCCCCATTTTTCTCTCTCTTTCTTTGTGCAAACCTATAATATTGCCTTCTCATAGCTATATAGTCATGTTTGGGAATTTTCTGTAGAACTGGTGTCAATACACACGAATGAATAGAAATGAGACAATAAATACTGGAGCAGAATAATAAATATGAAAAGAGGTGAAAGTGGAAGGGGGAGGCAGGAATGGAGACAGGTAAAGTCTGTTTGTAAATTATATATGCATATAATTTGTGCAGTGTATAGTTCAGTAAATGGCTGTATGTTTTTAAGAAGAATTTTCATTCTTTCCCTGTATGTGTTATCTTTACTTCGTTATCTGTACTACTCGGGTTTCTTTGCATTACCTCCCACCCTGGGGGCAAGCTTGGCTCTCCCTTTCCCAGCAACTTCATCATTTGAGCACTTCAGAAGGCAAACACCATGCGCTAATTTACATAGAGGCCCACATTAAGCACAAAGTAAGGCTATTTTAATTAAGAAAAATAAAAATTACCCAGAACTTCATGATCTAGATGATCGTGGTAGCTACATCATCTGGTATCAACTTGTGGAGAGGTGGAGTCCAGCCTGTCAATCAGCTCAGAGCTTGATGACCGCATTTGGAGGCACCATGAAGATAAATAGTTTGCTGGATGTGGGATACTAGCTCACTTCTTGTGAGACATTCCTGGCGATGAGCCACATGGAGCTATGGGGCTACACTGATGCCCCTGAGCCCTGGAACTGGAGGAGCCACGTGGAGACCCACATAGTGCTAACATGCTCCTACCGCCTCCAGATTCACAAGACTTAGCATTCCCTGTCCTGTGATCCTCCTGCATTCAGTGCCATTGCATATGTTGCGTGAGTCTGAACAAGAATTTACAGACTGTTATCAGGCATATGGACTAATACCAGACTTATGGATTTGATCTGTACGAGGCTGGGATATTAACATACAATCACTCTGAGATATAAAGCTCTCTCTTACACACAGATGAGCGTCTTTGACTGTTTCTCTAGTAAAACCCAGCCTAACACAATGATATACCCAAACACATAGTTTCCCCTTGGATAGTTATATATTTTTACTCAATTATCTGAGTTAGCTGTGCAACCACTTTGGAAATAAGCACTCTGTAATATAAATAAAATAGACGTCCTAAGTGTGTGTAATGAATAAATCACTGCTTGAATAAACGTTTTAAAAAGGAACATTCATTTTGCTATCTTATAACCTACTCAAGATAATGCATTGGTTTTGTTTATTCAAAGCCTTTATATTGCAAAACAATTATTGTTGACTAGAAAAAAACCCGTGATATTATTTTACTTTAAATATAATCTAATTAAGTTATGGCTGAAGGAAGTAATTGCAATTTTTGGATGATTTAAGAGGAGCATAATATAGCTTAGCAAAGGAGGCAATCATTCTGTTTGAAATTCACAATATGCTTAAGGGTATATGATGTAGAGGGTCAGCCTTGAGATCCCAGGTATTTTCTTCCTGAAGTAAGGCAAATGTAAACAAACTAAGGCACAGACAAAGAAAAGGGGAATAGGGAGAGAGAGGGAGTAACCTTTTGAAATTTTATAATATAAAGATTTTTTTTAATATAACTTTATCCTTAACTGATAATATACTCACTCTGTGTCTCTCAGGGATGGCTAGAGTAAAGAGTGAAGCAAATATCATGTATGATATTTACTACATGAGGACAGATGGCAAAAAATAAAAATGTACTTTAAAAAATATCCTCATGTGATTAAATCAAAACATCAAAAATTTGCAATGAAAACATTAGGGTGCTTGTATTTAACAAAAACAATTTAAATGTTGAATACCTGGAAAGTAAAATGATCATGATAGTGTTAATTTTTAAATATTTCCATACGAGGAACATTTTATTGATTCCAAGGCTGGTAGTAAAGAGGCAGTGGATGAAGGAGCCATTCTAGTTTAGATTTGTTTTCATTGTGAATGGAAAATATTATTATGACAGTTTGAACTTTCAGTGCTTTTTAATCAAGACTAAATATAAGTTCTAATAATGCCATTTTTTTTAGGTACCATTGAGGCTTTGCCAATTCATGGGCCCCTCTGAGCAAGAAAATGAATTCAAGTTCGGCTGTGTACGTCCTGCTCACCGCTGATCTGATGACTCAGACTATGGTTGTGTTGCAGCCGTCGTGTCAGTCCATCTCACTGAGGGTCTTCCTTTTCCTGATGCCCCTTGACTTGACCAAACATGGTGACTTTTACCAAGGAGTGAACTCTTCTGATAATATAGAGAAATGTGTGAGTCTAATCTAGCTTCCGTGCCTCTAATGAGCTTTTTCGTTTTCCTTTTACCAAGACAGATAAGTTTTCTGTTTTAGCAGTCGATAGCTATTCTTCTGCTTTCTTTATTCACTGTACAGCTCTCACATGCATGTGACTGAAAATACAATGGCTTGGTGACACCAGAAGCCTGTTAGTCCTCCAAAGAACAGCCTTGCTTTTCCAACTTTAAGCATGTCTTGTGTGGATGCTTTCCCCAATGCAATATGTCCGTTAATCTCATCAGCTTTGATTATGGATCCAAACAAGAAAAAACCTAGCAAGAAAGCTTCCATCTTTTTTCCATGCATTATGATGTTGCCTACAGTCCTAGTTGTGAGGCTTTTGCTTTTCTTTACATGGGGAGGTAATCCACACTGAAGTCTGCAAATTTTGATTTTCATTAATAACTGCTTCAAGTTCTCCTAACTTTCAGCTTTCCAGGGTGTGTCTCCTTCCTTAAGACCTCATTAATAAGCTTTTCTCCAAGTCTAATGCCACATTCTTCATTATGTAATTCAAAATCTCTGAACATTTGCTCAGCATAGAGATCAAATAAGTATTGTGTGTAAGGGTACAATCCTTACAGATACCTTTACTGATTTTAAATCATGCTGTATTTCCTTGTTCTATGTATGTGCAGATTCTGCATGACATGACTAAGTGCTCTGGAATTTCCATTCATCTGTAAGCGGCTCTTAATTTTGTATGCTATAATGAAAAATGATTTTTTTCATTGTTCCTAAAAATATCCTTCAACAAATTCAATAACAATATTATCTGCTTAATATTCACTGGATGGGTTGATTACTAGCAAGAGAGAAAGGAAAAGGCATCTATAGAGAATGTAGGTATGGGGTAGAGCGGTAGCAGTCAGTGAATTTTTATCCAGTTTTTTTTTTGTTGCCCTCATGTTAAGGGGTTCATAGTTCCAAGTGACAGGACATTCCAACACTGGCCTACTTAATTCTAAAGTTTACTGGATTATATCAAGAAGAATGTGGGATTAGGATCAGGGGAAGGCTTATTAATGACCTCAGAAATTGCGGTTGAGATGGCCACTTAAAAGTAATTAAAGTCCCTGGTGACTTGAAATTTGATCAGTCCATTTACCTCTCTCTTTTTTGTGTTAAATTTTTTTTTCTTTTTTAATCATTTTATTGAGGGCTTGTACAACTCATGTCACAATCCATAAATCCATTCATTGTGTCAAGCACACGTGTACATTTGCAGCCACCATCATTCTGAAAGCATTTGCTTTCTACTTGAGCCTCTGGTATCAGTCTGTTTCTTGATGGTGCCGTGGGTTGAGTTGGGCTGCTCACGGCCAAGGGAGCCACCTGAAACCAGCAGTCAGGGGAGAAAGATGAGGCTTTCTGCTCCCAAAAAGATGCGCATGTTAGGAGACTCAATAGGAACAGTACTGCTCTCTCACTAGGAGTTGAAATGAATCTGATGGACGTGAGTTTGGTCTGGTCTGTGCTTATGCCAATCTACTTCCAAAATCTCACCACAATTGAAATCTGTGTGAGGCCAGTTTTACTCTGATGCTCTTGGGTCACTCCATGGTGCACACAAAGCTGAGTCAAGTTCACAGCAACAGGATTTACTTTGGGCTTTTGATCCTCTTGGGGGATTCACTGAGTGATGCAGCTGGTTTCATGGTCAAAGTTCTTCTTCAGAAAGAAAGAAATCTGTCCTTGAAACCAGTCCCTTGAGCAGGAGGTCATGCTTGGTAATGTAGAAGGTTTGTTAATAAAATGGATTGACACGGTGGCTGCAACAATGGCTCAAACATAACAACCGTGAGGATGGCACGGGGTTGGACAATCGTTCATTCTGTTGTGCTGAGTTGATGGCACATAAGAACAACCTTGCCTGAAAATTGAGCCATGGGGTGAGTTCATTTTAAGAACTGAAGGGTGACTACGGCCCCAGTCTAGGACTTCCATCTTCTATCCAAATCTGCTTGTTTTTTTTATTGTCTCAAATTTTTCTTCACTTATTTGTTCCCTTCTCATTCAAGATCCAGTTGACATTGGACAATTGCTCTCACTTACAGATATTGAATGGCATTATTTTACATAGGTTGATAGCCACTGTTTTTCTTCCTCAGCATTAACTGCTTCTGTATGACCAATGGTTTCTACAGGGTCAGTTAAAGTTTTGAATATAATTTTGAGTGAATCAATATGATTGCATTATCAAAAAGATTTACATATGTATATTAACTCCAAAATGTTTTGAGAATATTATGAAACCCAGCCCATTGTTACTATTTTGACTAAATAATCATCAGTAAACTACCTATATGATATTGTTAAGTGCTCTTGAATTGGTCCAATTTATAGCAACCCTATGTACTACAGAAAAAAACCCTTTAAGAGAGATCTGAAAATTGTTTCTTTACTTTTAACATGTTTATCTTAATAATTAATTAAATTTCAAACTGTCTTTATTTTTATTATCTTGATTTTCCATGTTCTAATTATTTGACTGCCATCATTGCTGTCACTGGGTTTATTCTATAAATAGTTTATTCTAAACTATTCCATAGATTTGTGCTTGTTCTATTACTATTTTCATCTCCTGCAAAATAACGCTATATAAAGCTGCTCAGATTTAGGGTGGACAAGTAAAGGACACGATGTTTTTCCATTCCTCAATTTCATTCAATGACTGATATTACTTAGAGGTTCCCATACCAATGTAGCTTATAAATGATCCTTTGAAACCTGTTCCCTACATAACTTAAACAATGCGATCCAACAACCTCATACTTTTGAGAATTTCCAAATATACTATTCTCAGTTTCATCTTTGTATTCTTGGACAGATAATTTCTACCTATTCAAATGCTTTTCTAGTAACTTGCTTCTGTGAAACTCTTACCAGGTATGCTGACTTCTCTGGGAACATCGCTATTATCTATATTCTCATTACAACGTGAATTGAAACTATTATTGTCATTTTGTCTTAGCATACTGTTTACTTCTTCCTAGCTCATAATCTTCTTGAATATGGGAAATATCTATTTTCATAAGTAAATAAAGTCTATTGCTAAAATTATGGAAACCTTTTTGAAAGCAGTAATAGCAACATGTGAAGGAACTGTTTCTTGATGCACCCTAAGTAAATACACTTCTGAACGTGATGTTTCCATGTTTCTAAACATTCCATGAAGAATTCTGTGCTCTCAGACGGCACCGTGTCAAGATGATTAAAGAACAATAACATCTACTTAATGTTAGAAAGTTTTTGAAATGTATTCGAAACTCTAACTGAAAATGCTCTGCCTCTTCATCAGAAAGGATGTCTCCCTCAGGACAATGTTCCTCATCATTTCCTGAATCAAACAGGGCAATTTTATGACAGTTTCACTGGGAAGTCATCAGGTTCCACCTTACCATCCTGAGTTTAATTCTTCTGACTTATGTTCCTTACTACTGATTAAGAAACCCTCTTTAGAAATTGGACTCTCTGGCAGAGAAATGAGAGACTTTTAGTATGCCTTTATGAGGAGCATATTTTCCTTTATGATTAATCTGTTAAATGCTTTACACTTATCTTTCCATTTCTAAGAACAAGTACTTGGCTATTTTTATTGTTGGTAGGATTACGTTGTGTACACACAAGACATTATGCCTACTCTCTGTACTTTTAAAGCAACAGACTGAAATTATGTTGCTAAGAATTGCCAATGATTTCCAACAACTTGGGGAAAAATCAATTACGATAACTAAAATGAGACGGATTTCTATGTGTTTAATGTTTTAACTTATTCAAATGCTCCCTCCTCGTTCAAGTTGTTTGTGCTCTACTTCTATCCAAAAGGTAAGTGTTACGAATTCATCTTGTGACCACAGAGAACGATCCGGACGTTTACTTGAATAGGGTTACAAACATTGAAAACACTTGGAGCAAAGGAAGACTCCGAGGTGCATGGGCTCAGTATCTGTCAATGATAGCAGGATTGTTTTTTGTTTAATTTATTCTGATGATGTATTCAAGTCATACCCCTTCTCTTCAGAGTCATAATGTTCTTTTCCCAGCCTTTTTGTCCCTTATCCCATTTCTTTCACCTCCATGCCAAATAATCTCTCCTTCATAGCTACCACAATATTCACTTTCCACTCATCTTAAGATTAGGTCTAACTACATTTTCTATATATATTTTCAATAGAAAAAATTTAATTGTGAAATTTCAAAATGAAAATAAGGCTATAGAGAAACTTGCTCTAAGTATAATTTCCCAATACAACCCCTGCTAAAGTAGTAATATAAATCTTCCCTGAATTTGTCCTCTGTGTCACATGCACTTTACTTGTGAAAAGAACTTGCTTGCAGCTTTAAAACGGTAGAAACTCTTCCCAAATAAAATAAAACTTGTTTATGAAAAAATAAAACAAAAATATATCTTTTACTACCTGGGCCAGTTTATATATCAATATAGTGAGGATTATGCAATATCCATTATGCAGCCACATTACAACTATATTATTATGCCTGACATTTTCAAACAATAATATGGAATTTTAAGTAAAAATTTAAAAGGCAGTAGTATTCATTATCCATGTGAAAGAAAAGTACTATATTCAAGATAAGTCAGGTAAATAAAGTATTTCTTTTGTTCAAAGGTGAATAAAACATACTTAATTTTACCACCAAGCTGGTTAAGAAACTGAGCATATAATTTAAAGCTTACAAAAGAGAAGAAAATGCTAGTGAAATGAAATGAAAGTAAACTACAGATAATATATTTTAAGGATTATAGGAAGGAACTTTTGAATTAGGTATACTTCAGAATACAATTTTCAATCCCCTTCATATATTTCACAAGTCTTTCCCCTTGTTTTTCCATTTTTTATCATCAACTTAGATGAGAATGTTAAAATTCACTATAAATTCACAGGAACACTTATTAAACAATGTAAAAATGTAAGATAACATTTCTCAATATGGAATTTATCTAGGCCTGTACATTTCTGAAAGTGATATTTCTGTATTCCATAGCTCTTTCCTTTAAAGTACAGAAGAGCAAGGAGATCACCTTGAGGACTTAAGTATACTAGGTCTAACTCATGGTATTTTGAAGCACTTCATATACATGTGAAAATTTGAAAATGGGTTAGGCAGACTATAAAAAAGGATGTATTTCATTTACAGTGTTGGCAAATTTTATATACCCATGTATCTAAATATATATATATATATATATATATAATCTATATCTTGAAAGTACTGGTGAATGCTAGAAAAACAAGCAAATTTGTCTCATGAGAAGTATAGCCAGAATACTCCTTAGAAGCAAAGTATTTTGTTTTCTGCATCTTGGGTATGTTGATTGGAAAGACTAGTACTTGGAAAAGGATAGTATGCTGAGTAAAGAGAAAGATTCTCAATGGATGGATTGATACTGCAACAGCGAGTCAAACATGATAGCAAGTGTGAGAAATATGTCAGACCAGGGAGTGCTTCATCCTGCTGCTCATATCATAGTCCTGTCTCATCAGTTGGAACCAATGAGGTGGTATTTAACAACAATAAGATAGTATGTGATATAAAGAAAATGCTTACTGAAGCTAATAAAAGAGCTCTGTCATGGGCATACATTTTTCTGGCATACGTGCATATCACTCTCTTGATTTTTTTTTAAAGAGTGAAAGTTGTCTTTATTTTCTTCAGTCTTTCCAGTCTTAGTCACATGCCTTTCCAAAAGCAGTTCACCTGGGCACTCAAAGTACAAGGTGGAGCTAATCATTTCAAATGTCAAAAATGACTTTTTAAGCAATATCTCATACTATTACTAATATGAGAAAGAATGTGGCATCAGGATGGGAGGAAGGGTCATTAACAACCTGTGCTATGTAGGTTATACATAGCCCTGCCTGCTGAACATGAAGAGGACTTGAAGCACTTGCTGATGAAGATCAAGAATTCCATCCTTCAGTATGGATTAGACCTCATTGCAAAGAAGACCCAAATTCTTACAGCTGGACCAATAGATAAGAGATGGAGAAAAGTTTGAAGTAGTGAAGATTTTTGTATTGCTTGGATCCATAGTCGAGGCTCATAGTGCAGAAAACACGAGGTTGAAGGATGCATTGCATTAGGTAAATATGCTGCACAAGATATCTTCATTGTATTGACAAACAAAGGTGCTACTAAAGGTGAGGACTAAGGCGTGCCTGACCTAACCCACGATATTTTCACTTGTATCCTATGCATGTGAGAGTTGGACCTTGAGTAAAGAAGACTGAAGGAGAATTGATGCATTTGAATTGTGGTCCTGGAGAGGAATGCTGCAGGTACCAGGGACAGCTGAAAGGACAAACTGATCTGTGTCAGAAAAAGGAAGGCCAAAGAGCTCCTAAAGTCAAGGAAGCACCAATAATGGATGAAAGTTTAGGAGCGCCTGCTAAAATGGTATAGGATGGGGCAATGTTTCCATCTTTTGTGCCTAGAATGGCTGTGAGTTGGAACTGACTCGATGGGACCCAATGACAACAATTGTAAAGATTAAAGACAGGTCTCCTACAAATTCTCTCTAATTGATACATTTCAATATTTCTATCACATTATGCCAATAACAGTATGTAGAAGAAACCAATATAGTCCAAGTAAGGTCAGATCCTAAACACAGTCCTTGTTAAAAACTCAAGTTCAGTCCTGTCTTATCTGAACTATTCCATTCACATGCATTATGGCCTTCGGTCCCTCCTAGGGGCTGGTCTATCGGGCATTTTGACTAGGCTTTTGCCTCAGAAAAGTTCAAAGGACATTTTTGTTTCCTGTGTTTCAAGCCAACATTAATTATATTCCTTTACTGCGGAATGACTGCTTGTTTAACTTCAAGTCTCCAAAATCTCAGACGCTTCATCTCTTACTAGTTGTGTACCATCCACTTCATTTGCCACATTTGCTTATTAATATATGCAAATAGGTTAATACCTCTATTTTGCAGCATAGAGGCAGCACACCAGCTGGTGCAATCATGAGGTATCATGGGGACCAGGTAACAGCTATCAGAAGGTTCATAACAAGCAACAAACAAACACAAGCCTTTGTGAATGAGTAGAATGAGAGTGGAGACCCAAAGCCCATCTGCAGACAATGGAACGTGCTTCCACAGAGGGGTCCCAGGGAAGGGATGAGTCCATCAGGGTACAGTAGCGCACCAATAGATCACACATTATTTCTCTGCTTCCTTGAGGGTTCCTCCCACTGCTGTGACCCCAGTGCTGCTGCTTACTAAGGACTGGACCAGAACATGTACACAGGTACATGACACATGAAATTCAGGAACAGGAATGGAAATAGCAACACCAAAAGATTCAGGGAAAGGGATGGAGAGGAAGGGGGAAGCTATTCTGATGACTGGCATATAACCGCACCCCTTCTAATGGGGAGAACAAAAGCAATCAGAGGGAAGGGGAGACAGCAGTCAGTGTGAGATATGAAAATAATAATTCATAATATATCAAGGGACCAGGAGGATGGGGATGGCTGGGGAGGGAGGTAAAAAAAGAGAAGCTGACACCAAGGGCTCAATAGAAAGCAAATATATATACACACACACATATAATATATATATATATATATATATATATATATATATATATATATATATATTTGGCAGAGGTTTAGATACGAGAGGAACTGAACATTGACAAAACATCCCAACCCAGTACAAGGTCAAAAGTCCAATATTAGTCCATATGTTCTATACCAATCTATAAAGCCCTCTTCAGATTCATGAAACACATGCAATGAAGCAAAATGCAAGATGATCACAAGCCAGTGGATAGAAAGTCTTTGGATCCAGTAGTGTTGTAAGCAGTGCTGACAGGGGTTCTCTGTGGTGTCTCCAGCTTCAGAGGTCTGGTTGTATCCATGTGGCTTGTCCGGCTCCTCAGTGATGCCTCACAGAAAGTACGCCTTGTCAATAGAGAGTCTCCAAATGAGTGAGAGGGTGTCTTCTGCTTCCAAGAAGGAAGGACCACGTTTCCCAGACTTCTTAGAGGAGAAGGCCACGCCCACACAGAGATCTCATTGGCTATCTCCAGATTGACAAATTAGACTCCACTCCTAAACTCTTAATCCTCAAATTGACACCAGATTAGGTGACTGCCACCGGTCCCCAATATAAGGATCTTTTAATTTTAAAAAAAATCATATTTCCTTGCTCCATTTCAGAAATAACCAAAGACAACTTTTAAGAATTAGAAGTTTTCCTTCCCAGACCCTTTCCAGAAAATAACCAAGTAAATCTTAAGGCCATCTCTGACCTCTAGCTGCCCCACACAGCAGAAAAATCCATCTCCAGCCAAATCTCTGGGGCAGAGGCAAGAGATCGGTGAGGTCTTCCAGGTCTGCCTTCATTATGTGTTTCCCCACTTTCCAGAGCTAGTGCTGGGTTGTGTTGTCTAGAGAAAGAAAACAAGGACATTCATCTATGTTCAAGGCAGAACTGTACATCAAGAAGCAACTTCACCTCAATATGGCTCTCCAGCCCAGTTGAACTCAAGCCCATGGGTCAGATGGTAGCTGGACCCTCTTCAGACTCACATAGGTCCAGGCCAATGACACCAGAAGGCGAAGCAGGAAGAAAGGAAGGGGAAAAGGGAGAAACTGATACCAGTTGAAAGAAATTTTTTGGAAATGTTGATGGCAACATATGTACAAGTGTGCTTAATAAGTATAAGAATACTGTAAGTATGACCCCCAATAAAATGATTAATTCAATTTAGAAATAAATACTGTACACATTTGTGCATAAGCCAAGTTTGTCAGGACATTTTTAATGCAGTTACTGTCGTAAATTTAGATACCTCAATTGATGTTTAGGTCAGTTTATATTTTAGTATATATGGTAAATTATATTGAACAAACAAAGAAGCAGCAATATAGCAAATGAATTAAATGCATCTGTCAAGAGAAAGAGAGCAGCATAATGGGTAGGAAAGCATAATCTATAAGTACGCTGGATATAAGAGTCACACCTTAGAAGAAAGGTTAAAAGCCAAGGGGTGAAAAATATGTCAACAAATGTTAATTAGAAATACCAGTTGTGTTAGTATTATTTTTAACATAATAGATTTTAAGGAAAAAGCCAGCATGATACATCCAGAAGGGTATTATATAATGATCAAAGTGTTAATGGAATAAGAGGAAATAGCTATAATAAATTTACATGTACTCAAGGCTAGTCTCCAAATACAAAAGACAAATGTCTACCAAATTGTATAGAGAACTAAATAATCATCTAATTGGATATTTCATTATACCCACACGCATTAAAGGACATAGTAATTAGAAAGAAAATCATTTCAACTCAACCCATTGTAGACGATAGAAAAGGGAGCTTTAGTCAAACTTGAATTTGTAAATCAAGTTTAAGACCCAGAGATCGTTAAAAAAAAAAGCATGTTCAGCATATCTTAAAGTGTAAAACTAAATAAATAAATCAAGATTTGTCTTTCTGTATTGAAAGATACTGTGGACAAAAATATTGAATGATATATCAAAAGAAGATGGAGAGAATACACAGAGACAGGGTGTCAAAAAGAACTCGTCAACAAACCACCATGCGAGAGGTAGCATATGAGCAAGAACTAATGTACTGTGGGAAGAAGTCCAAATTTCAGTGAAGGCATTTGCCCCCCCACACACCAAAAAAAAATTTCCACAAAAAGACTCCAGGAATTGACGGAATACCAATTGAAATTCCTCAATTAGCTCAAGAAACACTGGAAGCACTCGCTCATCTATGCCAAGAACTTTTGAAGACCATCTGAGTGGGTCAGATTCACACGTACCTCTTGTCAAGAACAACGACCTAACAGAATGTTCAAATTATAGAACAATATCATTAATTTCATATGTAAGCAAAACTGTGCTGAGGAGCATTCAACAAAAGTTGAAACAGTGCTTAAGTCTGGATTCAGAAGACATGGAACAAGGGATATCATAATTGATGAAACTTGACTGAGAGCAGAGAGAATCAGAACAATGTGTTTTATTGACTATGCGAACGCTTCTGACTGTGTGAACCACAAAAATCTTTGAGTAGTCTTGAGAAAAATGGGCATTCCCAGACATTTCGTTGCCCTCATGCAGAACCTGGACTTGGATCTAATTGCCACTGTGCAAATAGAACCATATGGGACAAAGTCAGAACTTTTCCACAATTATATATACTCCAAAATATTAGCCATTTACCAGTATCTAGTGTCAAACTAAGAAGTTAGATAAACTCCCAGCTTGCTAGGAGCTTTGTACCCTACACAATAGACAGGGCCTGCGCCCCATGGTCAAGACAATGGGTTGCTCCCTCTGAAGTATGCTAGGCACGGTGGGTGGGATTCAAGAGTCACTGTCAATGGCTCCTAAATCACATTCTTCTCCTCTCAAATACATGGCATCCCTAAGACCACTCCCCTTGTTACCGTATAGCCATTAAGACAGCCCCCTCTTGTGATGTGACCTGACTAATGACAACAGGGCTCATGTGTCCCCCCATAAGCTTATTTAAATGGGGAAAAGTAAAGTTCGCTCTATGTGGACCACCCAACTGGTGGAAGTGAGCATGCTAGGATGAAATGTGTCTGACACCTATTATTTCTCGCTCTCATGCTTTCTATAACTTTATTATAATAATTAATAATTATCATTGTGTAACTACGCCTATTGAACCCTTGATGTATCATAACCTGGTTTCTTCTGATAGAACCAGGGTATACTGTACAGTTTAAAATCAAGAAAGGGATGTATCAGTGTTTTATCCTTTCACTGTACTTATTCAATAAGTATGCTAACCAACTAATCAAAGAATATAGATTCTATGAAGAAAAATGTGGCATCAGGAGATGGAGAATGGCTTAGTAACCTTTGATATTCAGATAACACAACCATAATTACAGAAAGGTAAGAAGACTTGTAACCCTTGCTTATGAAGATGATATGGCTTCTATAACACAAAATCCTCACAACCAGAGCAGTTGATAAAAATATGGTAAACAGGGAATATATTACAATTGCAAAAATTTAACTGTGGTTGGATCCACACAGTGTTCAAGATACTGGCAGTTAAGATATCAAAAGACATATGGCATTGGGTAAATCTGCCTCACAAGACCTCTTTTTTTTAATATAAGGGAGAGGTTTATATACAAGAGGAATGGAACTTTGAGAAAGTATCCCAACCTAGTCCAGTCCAAGTCCACAAGTCCAATACTAACCCGTATGTCCATTACCAATCCACTAGCCCTCTTTAGACTCACGAAGTACATGCAATGATGTTAGGACACTCACAGGCCAATGGGTGCAGAGTCTTGTGTATCCAGTGCCTGTAGAAGTATCTCAGCACTGACAGGAGTCTCCACATGGCTTCTTCAGCCCCCGAGGTCTGGTTCCATCAGAGTAAGCCCATGTGGCTTCTCTCCAAACGACCTGCTTAAAGTGTTGAAAAGCAGGAGGTTACTTTGAGGACTAAGCTGCACCTGACTCAAGTCATGGTATTTTCAAGTGTCACATATGAATATTGGTCATTGAATAAGGAAGAGAGAATTCAAATAGATTTTTTTGAATTATGGGGCATGCAAAGAAAAGTGAAAGTTCTATGAGTTGTGAACCAATTCTGTAAAACAAACCAATCTGTCATGGAAGCCAGAATGCTCCTTAGAAGATAGCAAGACTTGCCTCACCTACTTTTGGACATGTTATTATGAGAGACCAGTCCCTGAAAAAAAACATTATTCTTGGTCGAGTGGCAATAAAAAGAGAAAGACTCTCAGCAAGAGGTATTGACTTAATGGCTGCTACAATAGACTTAAACTTAAGATTTTGTGAAACTTCACAAACTTCACAATTTTGTGAAGATAGCATAAGACTGGCAATTGTTTCCTTCTGTTTTGCCCAAGACAGCTGTCAGTAGTAATCGCCTCAATGGCACCCAATAACAACAACTGCAATTTGTCTCTTGGGTTAGTTATTTTCATGTGTATTTGATTTTCTTCACCCTTCTCTATTCCAGATTGGGAAAGGCCAATAGTTGCTCTTTAGATGACCTCCCTTAACTAAGTAGGATGTAGAATATGTTCTGAATCTATGGTTCTGAGGCTTCAGGAGCAGTGACTCATTCACAAAGGTGTTTGTTCATGACTATGAAGTTGTTGAAATAAAGGTTCTCCTTTATGCTTATCTAAATATCAAACTCATTATTAGCAAATTGATTCTGACTCAAAAAAAAAGAGTAGAATGGTCCCTATGGGTTCTTAAGATTGCAAACCATTATAGTGTTGTGTTAGTCTTGGTAGATGTGCTAGTTTGATTAGACTAGAAAAATAAATCCACAGAAACTCATGTATATAATAGAGTTTTATGTAAAAAGTAAATGTACATTAAGAACCCAGTCCAGTATAAGTCCATAAGTCCAATACTAGCCCATATGTCTGATACCAATTTACAAAGTCCTCTTCAGACTCACGAAGTACATGCCATGACAACGAATGCAAGAAGATCACAGGCTAGGGGTTCTATGAATCTAGTGGTGGTAGAAGCATGTCAGTGTTTGCAGGGGTCTCCATGTGACTCCTTAAGCTCCAGGATTGTAGTATAGCTCCATGTGAATTCCTCTCAACTGAATGTTGTGCAAGAGTGAGCTTGTGTCCTCCCTCCAATGACCTATTTATCTTCTTAGTGCCTCTAACTGAAGCCATCGAGCTGCCAGCTGATTGACAGGCGAAACAACAAACCTTCAGTATTAAATTTCAAATTGACAAAGATTATATAACTACCTTAAGGGGTGAAAACCCTCATCTTTTTTCCCTGTAAAACAGCTGGTTGTTTCAAACTGCTGATATTGTGGTTAACAGCCTAACTTGTAACCCACTACACTTCTAGGGCTCCTTTTATGATCTTTTATAGTCATGATATAGTTGTAGCATACATAAATACATAGAAATAGCCTCTGCCAAACATATACGTGCATGTGTGCATATATGCACAGACATATATATCATTATCTTCCCAACACCTATTCACCTTATATGTGTAACAGTGTTTTCACCTCAAGATTATAATTATCATTTTACATAATTTTATTGAAGGCTCTTACAGCTCTTATCACAATTGATGACTACATCCATATTGTCAAGGACATATGTACAAATGTTGCCTTCATCATTTTCAAAACATTTTTTTCTAATTGAGTCCTTGATATCAGCGCATTTCCACCTCACCCACACTACCACCCTCCATGAACCCTTGATAATTAAAAAATTTATTTTTTATGTCTTTCACAGACCTCTGTCTTCCTTCACCCACTTTTCTGTTGCCTGTCCTACTGAGAAGGGGTTACATGTAGATCATTGTGATCAGTTATCCTTTTCTCCTTCACCTTCCCCTTTCCAATCCTGGTATCGCTACTCTCCTGAAAAACTTATCTGTCCTGGATTCTGTGTGTTGGAAGCTCTTATCTGTTCCCTTGTACATACTCTGGCCCAGCTTTAAGGTATAATTGGGATCATCAGAGTAGAGGGAGCAAGGAAGCATGAAAGAACTAGTGGAAACATGTTTCTTTAGTGCTCGAGTGGGCCCTTACTGGTTTGTCTCTTCATTTTCACCTTTCTGTAAGGAGATCTCCAATTGTCTACAGATGAGCTTTGTGTTATCATTTTACCCTCCCCCCATTCACATTTATATGATATTTTTGTTCTGGGTCTTTAATGCCTGATACTTGATTCCACTAACACCCCGTGATCACTCGGGCTGGTGTGCTTCTTTCATGTGGGCTTTGTTGTTTCTCGGGTAGATGGCCACCTGTTTATCGTCAAAGTTTTAAAATCCCTAATGCTGTATCTTTTGATAGGCAGGCACCATCAGCCTTTTCATCACATTTTCTTATGTACCCATTTAGTCTTCAGTGATCTTGTTAGGAAGGTAAGCATCACAGAATGCCGGGTTATTTGAACAGTGTTACTGCGTTGAGTGAGTACTTGAATAGAGGTCCACTGTCCATCTGCAACCTTCATAATTAACATGCAAATATATGTACATAGATCTATTCCCCTATTCTTACATATAAATATATTTACATATGAATATGCCTTTATGACTGTCCTTTGCCTCTTAGTTCTTCTATTTCTTTTTTGTTTCCTCTTCTCCCACTATCATGTTCAGTCTTCATTTCGGTTTCAGAAATTCCTCTAGGCAACATTGCCTTTGATCAAGCCCCACCAGGCATCTTAGGCCCTCCTCACCATTGATTTCAGAAGCATTGTCGTTCCCTTGTCCCTAGGTTGGTTGACACCTCCTTCCTGCTCCCCCACACCCTACCTGTGCCCTCCACCCTCTCCCTCCTTCCGCCCCAAACTGTCAGCCCCGTTTTTTTCTCCTCGAGATTGTTTGTGCTGCCTATCTTATCTAGCTAGACATGGAGAGACAATAAGATCATAAGTATTAGATTGTCGTTAGTCCTTTGTTGTTGGATTATCTATGCAATAGCATTTGACCATTGCCTTTGTCTCTCGTCTCACAGGGTCGCTATGAACCAGCATTGACTCAATGGCAATGAGGTTTTATTTTGTTTTCAAAATATATTGTGCTATTCCCAGTGTCTTCATCTTGGTCTTATTTTTCTAACCCCTTCCCAAGTGTAGTATACTTTTCCTTTTACCAAAATTAATATATGTCTTCTACCCTTTAGTCAGTGTTTTACTTTCTCTCCACTTCCCACACATGGTAACTGTCAAAGAATATTTGCTTGTGAAAAATCTTTCTGGATTTTTTTATGCTAGTAGTCTCATATGTTACTTTCACTTTTCTTTGATCGCCTCATTTCAGTCAGTTTAAAATCCTCTAGAGTGATCCATGTTATGAAGTGCTTAGCAGATTCATCTTTATTTTTAATGTTGTCCAGTATTCCATTAACTTCTCCGGTGGTGCTATGGATTGGGCATTATTAGACTGCCAATCAAATGGCTTAAACAAACAATTCCCTCCATGGAAAAAAAGACAAAGCTCTTTGCTTTTGTAAAAATTTAGTCTCAGAAACAGTAGGGAAGAGTTCTTCTCTGTCCTGTACTGTAACTACTGATCAAAATAAACACTATGGCAATGGCATTTTGTGTGTGTGTGTGTGTGTGAGTAGTCTACTGAAGATAAGTATCTTATTGATTGATGGACACTTATATATTTTAAATCTTTTTGCATACGTGAATACTGTTGCCGTGAATGCAATTATTCACATATGTTAAATGTGTGGCTCTCATTTTGATAGCACATATGTCTAGCATTGATAAAGTTGAATCATATGGTGTTTCTATTTCCAACTTTGTAAGGAAACCTCATATTTTTTCACACATTAATTTTCCATTTTACAACTTCATCGTGTATTAGAATTCTAGTCTCTGTGCACCCTGGCCAACAATGGTTGCTCTTTGTTTGCTTTAATATTGGTATTGATGTTGGGGTAAGATGACATGTCAGTCTTACTTTGATTTCCATCTTGCCAAAGCCTTATGATTTTGAGCATTTATTGATGAACTTTTGAAATCCTGAATATTTTTGTTGAACTGCCTGTGTCATTTGCTTATTTTACAATTAGACTATTTTTCTTTTTGTTATCATTATGTTAAAGATTTCTAAAAATTTTAGAAATTAGGTCAATTTCTAAATTGTTTAATTTTATTGCCATTTTTTCACAATCTGTAGATTTTTTTTTTTTAAGGCATCACTGCCCTGGTGGTGGGAGTAGGAGGCCCAGCCTTTGCTCCTGGGAGCCGGAATCGAACCTCCATCCCAGTGGGCCGCAGTCCCGCGCCCAACCACTACGCCACCGGGGCTCAGCCCGACAATCTGTAGATTTTTAATTGACACACTTGGTAAAGTCTTTTGAGTCACATACATGTTTAATTTTTAGGAGACTCCAACCATCTGTTTTGCATTTCCAGTGTTTTTGGTTATGATTGATGGTATATTTATGGCTATCAGAGGGGGCTTCAAAAATTCATGGAAAACATACTTAAAGCATAATGTATTTTGTCCACTTTAAAATTCGATAATTATTTTCCCATGATGTGTTTTCATTAAAGATTCCATGAATTTTTTAAAACTAGCTTACTGGAGGCTTATACAATTCTTATCACAGTCCATATATACATCCATTGTGTCAAGCACATTTATACATTTGTTGCCAACATCATTCTCAAAACATTTGCCTTCTACTTAAGCCCTTGGTATATCAGCTCCTCATGTTCCCTCTCCCTCCCTCCCATTCCCTCCTCCCTCATGAACCCTTGATAATTTACAAATTACTATTTTTTGTCATATCTTTACACTGTCCAATGTTTCCCATCACCCACTTTTCTGTTGTCCATCCTCCATGGAAAAGGTTATATGTAGATCCTTGTTACTGGTTCCCCATTTCTACTCCACTTTCCTACACCCTCCTGGTATCTACAAATCTTTTTTTAAGTGCCTATTTTGGTCCTCTTTTTAAAATGATCTTGATAGTTTTGGGTTTCTTTTTTACAATTATGCCCTTCATTAATCTTGAGTTAGTTTATGTTTATAATGTGAGACTTAGATCCTTATTTTCCTACAAACAGATTATGTAGCTTTCACAGCTTCTTTTTGAAGAGATTATCCTTTCCCATTCAATGAATTTCTGTCCTTGGTCAAGGATGAACTTGTCCACGTGATTGTTGTTGCAATTACTGTTCGGTGCTGTCAAGTTGATTCCAAGTCACAGTAATCTTATAATAGAATATTAGAGAATAGAATAGAATAGGATAAAGTGTTGCTCAGTTTTGCACAGTTGTTTTTATATTTGCATACATTGTTGCAGCAATAATACCAATACTCTTACTGAGTTCTGCTCTTCTTTAAGACAGCTTATTTTACCAACCATGATAGCATTTTCCAGAAAATGGGTCACTCCTAACCATGTGTCCAAAGTAATAGAGATAAAGCCTGATTGTTCTTGTTTCTAAGGAGCATTCTGGCTATTCTTTTTTCAGAAAAAAACTAGTTTGTTTTCTGGCAGTACATACTTCTTTTTTCAAGTTTTTTTTTTTTTTTGGATGGGGGCATCACTGCCCTAGTGGGAGTAGTAAGCCCAGCCTTACTCCTGGAGAGCTGCTGCGGGATTTGAATCTCCAACCCTGTGTACTGCAGTCCCACACACAACCACGATGCCACCGGGGCTCAGCCCCACACGACTTTTAATATTCTTCACCACACGATAATTAAAATGTAGCCACTCTTCTGTCACCTTCCACATTCCTTTGTCCAGTTTTCATATGCATGTGAAATTAGTGTGAATACTGTGGCTTGGATCAGGCTCACTTCAGTCTTCAAATTGTCATCCTTGCTTTGCAGCACTTTGAAGAGGTCTTATGCACAAAATCTGCCGAATGCTACGTGTCATCTTGAATTAAAGTGCTCCCGACTCCTGAGTCAATCCATATGCATGTGTCAACTGGACAATGAATAAGGCGTGCACAGAAACAGTGATGCATTTTTATGATGGTCCTTATGAAGAGTATTGAAAATACCCTGGAGTGCCCAAAGCACAAACAAATCTGTCTTGGAAGAAGTGGAGCCAGATTGCTTCTTAGAGGCAAGGATGTTGAGACTGCTTTTACCTCTGGGCCAAGTCAAGCCTTGGATCTTGGTGGATCATGCTGCCATGTACTACATCGCTATGCCCCAGGCTCCATCACTACCTGCTTCACGGTGCTGCTGCACTACTGGCCTCTGCTATGCCTTGTCATCTCATATTCCTGCTGTTGCTGCCCCACCTTGCTGTGCCTGCTGGCTGACTCTGTGCCTCCCACCAACCACTTCACTGATTGCTTCTTTGACCTTGACCAGTGACCGGTATGATTTCGAAGAACCTTCAGTCTCTTAGCTGTCCCAGTAAAGTGAGTTGGACCGAGCCCAGTGTACTACAGTGTGGACTAACTAGCTGTTTTATTCTTTCTCATGTTATACACTTATTCTTTTAAAGATATAATCACAATTGTCCTGATTTTGTTTGCCTAGAGAACCCTGCTTAATATGGCTATATCAGAATGATGAAGCTATGAAACCCATGAACAAAACAAAATTGTTTAGGCCATTAATTTTAGGATGGTGTATCAGAAATCCATATAAAGAAAAACCTTATCAAAATACATAAAAATGTATATGTGCATACACACAGAGTAAGATTCTAGAGTTAATAAAAATATTAGGGCACATCTGTTTACCAGAAAGAAGTAATAAAAAGCAGCATATATTTACTGCATACCTAGTATGCTCTATATACTGATGTGTACTTGCACTCAGTTGCATAATTTATGTTTCTATTTTTGTTATCCACATTGATATTCTTTATTATCATTTGCCAGCACTTTCTTGATAATTCTTTGAACATTTTGTTCAGAAGAAAGCTTTTCTAATATCTTAAAATTGCTATTCAAGACATTGTTGCATTTTTTTAAGTTAATAGTACTTGATTCATCACCTACTCAATGTTCCTTCGACATAGACTTAAATGTGCCTGCTGGTTTTTTACAGAGAATATTTGAGAAGTGTGGCAAAATCATCTTATCTGCCATCTGTTCAAGAAGCTGTTTCCTTTCACAAAAAAGCTTAAGCCTTTTTAAAAATTCTTTTTTTTCTAACCCTAACCATACCCTAAAAAACTTAAGGCTTATTAGCAAATTTGACTCTTGATTTCTTACTACAGGAGATTGAGTAGTGTCCAGCAAAATAAAACTTTTGCCCTTCTAATGATTTCTTAAAGTCAGTGCATAGACCATGGCCGAGGGAATGCATTTGAAAATCACCTAGACAATAAATGAAACTCATGGTTATGGACTTGTTTGTTTAATGATATAGGTGGACTTTTCACCTTCTAAGGCTTTGCTTCCATGTGATTTTCTTTCCTTTATTTTTATGTTGTTTTCTTATATTTGATTGTTGCTTTAGTATTTAAAAATTTCAGGTACTATCACTCCCATAATTTGTTTTAATAATAAAACACATACTGTAGTTTTATTTTTATATTTTAATTTCTTCTGTTATTATGTATATCTTCTGTGTAATCTTTACATTGTTCTTATTGGTGGACACTATGCCTTTCTTGTTCCATCACCAATCCATTCTATTTCAGCAGTACGCTCACACTTATTGTTGGCAACTTCACTAGGCCATTGTTTCCTTTAATTTGCCTTTTTAAAGAATAAAAATTCTAGGAGTATATCTTCTTAGATATGCTTTCTTCTTAAAACCACTCTTTAGGAAATCTCTAACTTTTCCTATAGCCTTACTTATTTAGTTCTCTCTTGAATAATACTACCAAGTATACAACAGTGTCTAAGGATATAGGCAGCAGCCTATAGATCAAACATCATTCACAGTCATTTTGCTTATTCTTCATGTGATTTAATTTTGGTTATCAACCAATCATCGAAGGAGACCCACATGGGGCAAGTTCTCCTCTGGTGGAGCAGACTCCGCCAGAGCATTGGGTTTGGTGCTTCTTGTGGTACCTTCTTAACCAACAGTTAAAAACTGAGAGGCAATTTAAAGTCCTAGCTATCTTTAAAAAAATCCAAATAAACATGGTGGAGAATTACAAGGATGATCAATTTTTGGAAGCTGATGGCAGCTATTTCCTTTAGATAGAGACATTTTTCCAGTATATCACTCTCCTTAAAAGTTGATTGCTCTAAGAAGTCCTTGTGGCACAGTGGTTACGTGATTGTTCTAAACACAATCATTATAATAGAAGTAGTTGTAAGCATATGAGGATTCAAAAGTGATTAGAGTTATAGTTTGAGAGGGAAATAACTCACTCCGTATTTTCCGTTTGCACTTGGCCAGATGCTTTCTGTATATCCTATCAAAAACCAAACCCACAGCCATTTAGTAGATTCCAATGTATAGTGACCTCTTTAGGATTTCCAAGGCTGTAAGTCTTTATGAGGTCTGTTAGCCTCTTCTTTCTCTTTCAAGGTGACTGTGTTGGTGGCTTGAATTGCTAGTTTTTTGGTTAGCAGTCCAATACTAACTCGACAGTGTCACCAGAGCTCTTTCTGTGTTTCCATTGGTTTTCTATGTATATGTTTTCTGGTGTCTTTAGAGAAAAGTTGGGGTTAGTGTAGGGTTGTGCCAGTTCTATAAAATATCCACTTGCTTCCTCTTTTCTTGTACCTCTGTAGGCACTCTCAATGCTGCATTTTCCTCTGGTTTCCACCAGAAACTCTAGCAGCACCAAGAGTTGAAATAACGGTGACAGAAAGCATGCTTGCATACATTTTTAGAATGGTGATCACACATACCCAAATCACATACTTTCCTGTTTTTCAGGATGTTTCATGAACTCCCAGCAACGTAAATGTGAATCTTTTCTCTGTTTATCATGATTTTATCGATAGGCCCAGTTGTGAGGATTTTTGAGCTTTTGACATTGACTTTTCCTTACACAAGTTCATTATATTGAGGGCTTCAATTCTTTATCTTCATCATCCAGTGTCGCAGGTTCCTCCTCACTTTTAGCAAGCAAGGCTGTGTCATCTGTATATCACAGGTTGTTAGTAAGCCTTTCTCCAATCCTGATGCCATGTTCATCTTTGATGAACCAGCTTCTTTGATGATTGAAGCAGAATACAAATTCAATATATGTGGAGAGAAGTTACAATCCTGACACACACCTTTCCTGATTCTAAAACATTCCCTAGCCCCCTTATCTGCTTACACAACCGCCTCTTGATTCATTATAGCTTCCACATGAGCACTAAATGTTCTGGAATTTCCATTCTTTTCCAGGCTTGTCGTAGTTTGTTAATGGTCCACACAGTCCAATTTCTTTGCTTGTCAAAAAAATACAATTAAATATCTTTCTCATATTCTCTGCTTGCAACCAAAATCTATCTAGTATTAGTAATTTCATGTTCCGCATCTTATTCTGAATCCAACTCAAACTTCTGGCAATTCCCTGTCAATGTATTACTGCAAATGCCCAGCAAAATCATCAAAATCTTCCTTTCATGTAATATTAATGGTATTATTCTATAACTTGTGTATTCAGTTGAATCATCTTTCTTGTGAATGGGTACAAATGTGGATCTCTTCCAAGAAGTTGGCTAAACTGTCTTCCAAATTTACTGCATAGATGAGAAGAATCAGTTGAGCTTGCTGAAACCTTGTCATGTGTATCCCATAAATTTCTGAAGCTTTTGTTTTGCTCAGTGCTTCAGAGCAGCTTGATGTTCTTCCTTTAGTATCACTTGTCCTTGAACAAATGCTGCCACTTGAAATGTGTGAATTTTGACCACTTATTTTTCATACAGTGACTCTGTACCCGAATCCTCACAACAGGGACAAAAGATAATATCATTATAAAAGGAGAAAAGCTTGGAGTTGTCAAGAATTTCACCTTCCTAGATCTACAATCAGTGGTCATGAAAGGAGCAGTCAAGAGATCAAGGGGTGTATTGCATTGTGTAAATCTTTTGTACAAAACTTTTCAAGTTGTTAAAAAGCAAGGCAGTTACTTGGAGTACTAAGGTGTGCCTGATCCAAGTCATCGTATTTTCATTTGGCTCATATGTATGTGAAAGTTGGACATCAAATCAGGAAGACAAAAGAGAATTTGGTACCTTTGAATTGTGCTGGTGAAGAATATTGAAAGTACAATATTGAAAGCACCATAGCCTACCAAAGAATGAATATATCGATCTTGGAAGAAATAGGCCAGAATGTTCCTCAGAGATATGCATTCTTCTCATGTACTTCAGAGATGTTGTCACGAGAGTCAAGTTCAGGGGAAAAAGACATAATACTTGGTAAAGTAGAGGTAAGCTAAGAAGAGAATGGGCCTCAAAAGTGAATTGACACAATGACTGTCAGTAATGGGCGCAAGCATAAGTACAATATGCTTCATGTAGAATTGGGACAGACATTATACCACCTAACAACAATACTATATCTGTATGTTGTTCACTTTGTTCTATCTGAGGCTGAAAAGCTGAACTTCAAAAATCCTAATTGATTTATCCTAAATTCAATAAGTAAGAGACAGGGAAGCCAAACACAGCATTATAAAGACCTACACAAGGGACTGCACCTGGGGACACAGTTTGACAACAAAAAGAAAGGAAGAAAGAAATTAGAGAAGAGAGTTTCTCATTGGCAAGCAAGGTTTATTAGACAGGTTTCATGGGATTCCTGGGGATTAAATAAAACTCAAACAAACCCACTGCCATTGAGTTGATTCCAACTCACAGTGAAACTGATAGGACAGAATAGAGTTGCCCCTGGGGCTTTCCAAGGCTGTGAATCCTTAGAGGGGTAGAAATGTGTCACTTTCTCCAGCAGGGTGGATGGTGGGTTCAAACTGCTGACCTTGTGGTTAGCATCTTAAATCATTAACCACTACATCACCAGAACTCCTCCTTGGTAGTGACTATTTTAAATAGTTCTGCTGCCTCAAGAAGCATTGGACTATCCCTAGGTATTACATACTTGGCCCCAAGGTGGATAAGAACAGTGTATATTTTCCCAGCAGTATAACAAGCTGTTAAAGGGAATAGTTGGAGATTGGACTTAATTGGATGTGTAACAAGCGGGAAAACAGGTCTCCAGACAAATCCTCAAGATTGTCCAAGATAGCATTTTAGAAAAAGAATTTTGCATGCCTTAAAAGTTATAAGTTCAGATCAAGAATTGTTCAACTAAGTCTTTGGAAGTCTACTGAGGTTTTTTTTGTATAAAATCTCTATTATTCCTCCGGCACTCTTGAAAAAATCAATTTAGTAGTTCTACTTAACTTAGTATCTATTACTAAGTAATTTTAATTCCATCAAACTGTTCATTCCAGTTATAGTTCCATGCTGTGTTGTGATATTTAATCAAATATTAATTTCAATGCAGGTTGTAGCACTTCTAGCTTTCTCCTCATAATTAAACTCTCACTTCAAAAAGAATGAAAATGCATGCTCATGTCAACAATTGCCTGTCTTCTATTTCTTTGTTTTGTTACAGAGTAAAATAATTTATGCTAAGTATAATAATGATATTTGTCATATTTATAAATATATAGTTAAAGATACTTCTATTTTTATTTGAGATGATTGAAGTTGATGCAAGATAATTTTCTTTTAACTTTAACCTGTGCTATCTTCTTGAAATATAAAACATAAAGTCTTCTTCTATTATGATCATTATAATTGTCTACCATGCATTTACCTAACAATTAAAAAGAATTGTTAATGTATCTTTTTAAAAAAGGACATATTTCAAAATATTGAAATGATTGCTTATTTGCATTGTGCTTTCCATCTTATTTTTATTTGCCTTACTTATATATATCCTCTTATATTTGACAGGTCTAATTTCACTCCCTATCCACTCCCAATCAAGTGGGAAATGGGGACTATGTTCTACTAATAAGGAGCTCAGTGCCTCAATCTTATCAGGTAGATCAACAATAATCATTTGAATGCCAAGATTAAATTTTTCTTCATGTCAATTTTATGGTTTCATTGTTACCGTTCTTAAGTGTCCTCGAACACGCCCAACTTTTAGTGATTCCATGTACAAGAGAAGAAAACACTACTTGCTCTTATACTATCTTTACAATCATTGCTGTATTTGAGTTCATTGTTGTGTCCCTACTGTGTCCCTTCATTTCACTGAGAATCTTTCTTTTTGTGTTGACTTTCTACTTCATTTCCATAATGTCCTCCAGGGACTGTTTCTCTCTGGCCAAAGTACGTGAGACAATGTCTTGCTCTATCACTATCAAGGAGTATACTAGCTATGCTTTTTACAGTCTTGGGTTGGTGGTGTCAGGATTTGCATTTTACTTGCATCCACAATCAATGATCATGTAAACAGCAGTCAAAAACTCCAATCACCTATTGTATTGGGAAAATATGACAAAGTAAATGAGCGAAGGTATCACTTAAAGTAAAGGAGCAAAGATATCATTTTGAAGACTAACATGTACTTGATTGAAACCATGGTATTTTGATCATCTCATATGTGGATGAAAATTGGATAATTAAAAATAAAGAGCACGTGAAAAACAATGCATTTGTATTGCAGTTTTGTTGGTGAAGAATCTTGAAAATGACACAAACTCCCAGAAAAGCAATCAGATCTCTTGAAGGAATCACAGCCAGAAAGCGCTTCTTAGAAGCAAAAATAGCAAGACTTCATTTCATGTACTTTGCATATAGAAGTGCTTATGTTGTATGGCAGACAAAAAATGACATGGAAAGTACAATGAAAATAAGCAATCATTTCAATATTTTATAATGCCTACCTTTTTTTACAGATGCATCCACATCATGCTTAATAAAGTAGAAGGTTAATTAAAAAAAAGAAGAAAGCATTCCTTTGTCTTAAGTTGGCTTCTTCAGAGAATCATGATTTTTTAAAAAAAGGATATATATTTATATAAATATACACATGGATATATATGTACATACACACATATGTGAGAGAAAAGTGTATATCAAGAAAACAACTCCCACTGTCATCCATAGCCTTTTGCAAACTGTATGCTCACCTTTTTGGCCCTTATACCAACCCTCTTTTGACTTCAGTCTATGATTCCGAATCCTTCGGTGACTGAAAATGGTGTGCTTCTTCCATGTAGACTTAGTTGGCATCTCACTTTGAGGGTTGCTTATTTGTATACAAGGCTTTAAGACCCAAGACTTTTTATCTAATAGTTAGGCACCATCTAATTTCTTCACAACATTTTGCTTTAGAACCCCTAAGCCTCTGGTGAACTTCCTCTTTCCTCAATTGAGGGATAAAAGGGAAGTGGTTATTATGCAGAGAGCTTTTGAGAATTGAGTATAAAAGATCAAAGTCATAAATCTGACTTGAACTATTAAAACTTTGTCAGTAGGTCCCTGCTAGGATGCATGCTAAACTTGATCTGCTTCCCCAAATTTTCTGTGTTTCATTTTTAGCCTTGTGTTAGAAGGGGTTCTCTAGAGAAACAAAACCAGGACACTAATATATATCTATATATCTATCTATATATATTTATATAGATAGATATATAACAAGATATAGACAATTATTCTATAAAGCAGGATGAATGGTTTGGTGCAACTCGCTTGCGTGAGGTTGCTAATATACCGGCAGACCTTCTAGCCTTGAGGGAGGCCAGATAATCCTCTGCAGAGTAATTCAGGCTACTCAGTCACAGGCAGCAAACAATAAGGCAAGTCAACAGGAGTCAGCCATATGACAGGCCCGACAGTCTCCAGCTCAAGAGATGTATATTCCGCGATGTGGCAAAGCAGGATTTGAAGGAAACTCAACTTCCAGTGACACAGTCCACAGATTAGGTGTCCCATGGATAGCGTAGCTTGCAAATGAGGCATAGAATAAGCAGCTGGCTGCACATTGGTCTGAAGATCCAAGAGCAAGAGAGAAGGCGAGGCTCACTGTGCCATTTATATCTCTGCCCTTCAATTAATCTCACAAGTGTTCATTGGCCATGTTGTCACAACAAAACTACCTATCTTCATTTGTTACCTTGGCACAATAGACTTACCTATCTTCATTGACCATGTTGGTATAACAGACCTACCTATCACAATTCTTTTGTTTGTTTCTTGTTTGTTCATATTATATGTCATATTATTTGTTCATATTATATGTCTTGTTGAGGAGGGGTGAGTCACCCTCTTGGAGATCTGTTATATGTTTTTCCCCCCATTTTTTGGCATATGAAACCTGGGATTGAGGAACCTATAAAGACAGTAAGTAGAATAAAGATTATGGTGGGGAGTGTACAGTGGGGAGGAGGGATAAAGGGGAGATAATATCAAGAAGTCCATAAAGAAAAAGAATATTTGAAAACTGATGATGGTAGCAATTGTACAATTCTGCTGGATGGGATTGAACTATGGAATGATAAGGTATGTGTACTAAATCCCAATTAATAAAAAAAATAAAGAAAATGCCTCACACAGTTGTAGAAATGGGCAAGTCCTAACAGGTTCCAAATTTGTGGGTCAAATGTTCATTGGAGACATCTCCTAAGTCACATGGTCTTAAGGTTGATGAAACCTAGATTGGCAGGAATATGACAGGTGGCAACTGCAGAAGTGAATGAATTTTAGAGGAGCAAATCAGATGACAAGCTTCCAATGGACCACATAAATGACTGGCAAGATGGCAAGCCCTTGGTATAAGTCCAAAGAGCAAGAGGTTGATCAGTAAAATGCAGGATCCTGACCCAGCAAAATAGGAAGCAAATTTTCCCAAATACTTTTATGCTGGGAGTGAGCTTTTCTCTCAAGGGAATATTCCTTCAATTGTGTTGAGGTTATGACTTAAGCAAGGAGTTTGCAATCCACCCTAGTCTTCTTATATCCATTTGGATGCTCAGAGCGTATCCCATTATGGATTTGGTTAAAACCCCTTTGGTGACCTCAGATCATTGAAAACCCTGATCCAGCCAAGTTGATACAAAACTCGGCTCTCACCCCTCCATGGGATGGATATGCAGTGGCTTCACTAATGAGATCAAGCATAGCGATGATTGTGACAATGAATCAAAATGAGGCAGGGTTTCAGTTTGTTGTATGTAAGATAGGTGTAAGTTGGAGTTGATCCAACACTGCCTAAAAATAACATAGACCAACACATTAAAAATAAAAACTTTGTACAAGGACAAGTCAAAGGATATTGCTACAAAATCATGGAAACTTTTATAAATAAAAATGGTAAAATAAATAAAAACTTTAATAAATGTAGCAAGAATAAATATAAAATTTTAGTTCTGAGGAACATTGTAACTTGGAGAGATTAGATAAATAAAAGTTTCACAGATATGACATGTTTTAAATTATCTTAAGCCAGAATATCTTGTGGCACAAAGGGTAAGTAAGCACTGGAATGCTAACTGAGAAGTTCCATAGTTGGATTCAGGTGCTGCATGGGAGAAAAGACCTGACAAACTGTATCTGTAAGGATTATAGTCCATGGATCCCTAGTTAGCAGTTGTATCGTGTCACATGTTTGGGCAATAACTAAACACACAACAAATATAAGATTGTTCACTTTGCTGTTACATGTTAGTTATAGGAATGTTATTGTCTGAAACTTAGAGGCCCTGGTTCATGACAAAAACACATACTCAAATATAATGAAGAACAGAAGCACATCAGAAGACAATCATCAGGAAATGATTGGTATTGCCTAAAAATTAGACACCAATGTACAACAAAACAGTTTACCAAAAGAGTTAAGCAAGAAGAAAATTGGCAATGATATATCAAGTAACGAACTAATCTCTAAAATTTATATAAAATTCCCACATCTTGACAAGGGAAAGACAAATAATCCAAAATGGGCTGGTGACATTAACACACAATTAATTAAAAATGATATTTAGGGGGTTAGAAACATATGAAGAAATGCTATCACTAGCCATTTGAAAGAGACCATTTAAACAATGGTGAGACTTTACCACACCCCAGCATTAATAGCAAAGTTCCTAAAACAGAAAACAATAATTTAATAGCAGACAGTAAGACTGGAACCCTCTTATGCTTAAAATAGTGTAAGCATTATGGAAGGCATTATGGCACTTATGGTACCTCAAAAGTTAGTGTATTCCCAGAAATCTTTTGACTTGGTATATTTTCTAACTATATAAGAATCACGACAGAAACATATATGCACACTTGTGCTTATCACAGCACTGTGCACAATAGCAAATAATTGGACAGAACCTAAATCCTCATCACTGGATAGATTCATACACTTTGTTACAAAATGGAATACTATGCAGTGGAAAAATATAAATATAAAAGTATAAATATAAGTGAAACAACTTTTAGGTGAAGCAGGAAGCTATTGTCATAAATGAAATTAGTCAATCATAAAAGTACAGATATTGAATGAGATTGTTGTTATAAGAAGCCAAAAAATACTTTTCACATGAAAAAAAGTTTGATGTTTACCATGTATGGAGATTAACTGACTTGATGGTAGACAAATGTTAGTGTATATAAAGTGGAATGTAATATACATTAAGAAGGAGGTTGGTATCATACACTTAAGACAGGAAAACAAGGAGTGATATTCAAGAGCTCAAAGCATTAGAACAAAATATTGTCATATAAATAATCTTGCAACAATGGTGATCTATAAATAGATTCTGAAATAGACATGTAGGGTGAACAGATGTGGGACTAAGAATGAGGTAAGACCCATAAACATATTTAGATTCAAAAGAACATATTTGCGTATGTGTTTACCATTCTTGGAAATATAGATAAGCATGAATGTAGTTATCATACAGGAGCATAGTTATGAAAATTTCTTAGACATAAGTAAATAACTTGAAGAAATGGACTGGTGGACCTGGGAACACCCAAGTCAATTGTCGTAATAGAGATCATAAAGACTATGTTCCACATAGTCCTTTGTTGAGTAGTGACTGGGGCCTTAGAAGCTGTGCATGGCTGTCAAAAATGAAAATATTGGTTTCACCAAGGACAGTAGAAATAGAATGGTAAAGCTCAATAATGTGGAAACAACTAGTCAAATGGGTTAATGGATCATGCAAACTGAGATCAGAAGACCTAGATAGTGCCCTGCTACCACTACCATTGTTCTGACAGTGATCACTGCACAGAGTTCTGAATAGCGTGGTAGGAAATTGTGGAACAAAACTTAAAATCATAAAACACACCAGGCTTCCTTGTCTGACAGAGTCAGGTGGAACTCTCAAAACAATGGACCTGAGCCATCCCTGAGGTCTGGATCTGAACTTACCACTCTGTTGAAATAATTGACCACTTAAGATCAAAATGCCAATATTACCCAAGGACAAAGTTCAGAGGATTAGAAAACATAGAGACATGGAAACAGGAAACACAGGGAGTAAATAAAATAAGTAATTGTACATTGTGAGAAATGCAACAAATGAGTTGAGACAAAACAGGAATGGATTACTAAGAATATTATCCTTGCAGAAAATAAGAATGTAAAGCAGGAAGAATCTATACTTTTTAATCTATTGTCTATCTGGAAAAAAAGTTGACATATGAAAATATTTAAGAATCAAATGATTTTTATATCAAGAAATTTCAAGGTTTACTTATGCATGAGAAAATTTACCATACAATCACTAATATTTTCAATAGGTAGTACATGTCCAATAACCATATGCTGCTATGTGATTAGAGCCTGAGTGATAAGTTAATGAGTTAAGTGTTACTAGAGAGAATATTTTACACTTACCATCGAACAGAGACAGTTTCTTTTATACTTCCCAATTATACAAATGATCACATTGAAGAACAGTACTTCTAATTCTGCGTCTACCAAATTTTTAGGATATAATTCCCAACCACTCTATTTTGCTTAAAGAAGTGTCTCTTAAGAAATGACAATGTAGCTTCTCAATTCTTTAATTCCTTTTCTCTATAAGAGTCATTGTTCCTAGCTTTATGAGGTTTCAGGGTTTTCTCTGATGTGACTATGTTGGAGAAGTTCAAATTCAATTTTGTTATTAAGACAACACATTGTTCATTCCTGTAAATCACAAGACCCAACCCACAGCAATTGGATTGATCCCAACATATAGTGACTCTATATAGATTGCTGAAATGGAAAAATCTTTATAGAAACAGTCAATGTCGTCTTTCTCTAGCAGAATGGAGTTCTAATCTGTAGCTAGTAGCTCAATGTTTAACCTACAGAATTATTTAAATTTTGAGCTCTAAAAATAATTTATTTTCTCAGTATGTACATGAAAGCTTCTGCTTAAAACCACCATTCACAACAGTATCTCCATGCAGTAATAGAACAACCACTGGGTTAGTGGCCACTAAGACATAAAACAGTAGTAAGAATGGTTCATAGTTACACTGTACATATTGTGACTTTAACAATAGAGGTTAATCCCTTAATATTTATTGGACATAAAAACTTAATGCATAAAGGTTTAAATCTACCAATGTATAAGTAGTCAATAAGCAGTTCATCTATCAATAGTCCTAAGAAATAGAACTTGGGTGTTTTTTATTGAGAAATTAAAATGTAGTCAGTTAACAGATACAGTTAATATACATAACTATTATAAATATATTACAAATTAATTATACAAAATGTCAGTAAAATAACATATAGTTGGCTATATATATATAGTAGATCCTTGAAACTACTTGAAAAGTAACAGAAAGTAAACACAAATAGTTATAGTTAGATAGGAGCTAAATTTTGGGTACCAAACAAGGATATCAATCAAAACATATTTGAGCAGGAATCTCAATTTCTTATGTGTTTTTCATAGGAAAAAAATAATGATTTGAATTTTATCATTTACATTTTAACTGATAGGATTATAAGGCATAAAATTTATTCCTAATTCTTGGAAAACTTTTCCATAAGTTTAATTTTAGCCCATATGTAACATACAATACCATTCAACAAAGTTCTCTCGACTTATGAAACACACACAGTGGCATCAAATGTAGGAAGATAGCAGGTCAGTCAGTGGGAAGTCTTGTGGATCCAGTGGCGGCATAAGCGTCTCAGTATTCGCAGTGTTCTCTGCGTGGCAGCTCCATCTCAGGGCTCTAGAATGGTTCCATGTGTTTTGTCAGCTGCCATGTGTCACAAGGGGTGAGCCTAGAGAGAGTGTCTCCCACCGCTGACAAATAAATCCAGGAGTTCCCAGATACCCAGGAGAAGGTTATGCCTACACAAAAGCCTCAATGGGTATGACCCAATTGACACACTAGACACCACCCCCTTCACTCTTAATCCTCTCAAGACCCCAATTAACACCAGATTATGTAACTATCACAGCATTTTGATACCAAGAGAAAATAACACATTATCTCTTCCTTGAAAGAATGGGTCAGCAATAAGAGTCAGTTAATTTGACTAAAACAGTAAATGGTGAGGTTAATATCATATAATCTAACACAGTAATTCTCCAAAACTCTTAGTTTCTCCAGAGCACTCTGATCATCATCTGGTATTTAGTGAATAATGCACATTCTGAGAGTCCTGCCAGACAAAATAAGCCAGAAAATCCATGGTGGAGCCCAACAATAATGCATTTTAATGTCTGATAATTCTGTAGGATACTTTAATGTAGGCACTGATGTGCTAAAGAGTAGCAACTGACATTTTTTCTCCAATGATTTTATTGGGAATCTTACAGTCCTTATAACATTCCATCATCATTTGTATCAAGCATATTTGTACACATGTTGCCATCTTCATTTCCAAATATTTTCTACTTGAGTCCTTGGTATAAGTTCCTCTTTCCCCCTCCTTTTTTAAAATCATTTTATTGGGGGCTCATAAAACTCCCATCACGATCCATAAATACACCAATTGTATGCAGCCCTCTTTTGCACACTTGTTGCCATCATCACTCTCAAAACATCCTCTTTTCACTTAGGCCCCCAGTACCAGCTCCCCATATTTCTCTTCCCTCTCCCCTCCCCCATGAACCCTTAATAATTTATAAATTATTATTTTTCATATTGTACACTGTCCAATGTGTCCCTTCACTCCCTTCCCTGTTGTCTGTATGCCAGAGAGGAGGTTATGTGTAGATCCCTGAAATTGGTTCCCCCTTTCTATTCCACGCTCCCTCCACCCTCCCAGTATCACCATTCCCACCACTAGTCCTAAAACTAAATTCTCCATGTTTCCGACTCCAGTGTACATCCCCTGGTCTAGCTGGATTTGTCTGGTAGAGTTGGGGGCATGATAGTGGGTGGGAAGAAGGATTTGAGAACTAGAAGAATGGTGCATATTTCATTTTTACTACACTGTACTTTAACTGGTTCATTCCTTCCCTATAATGCCTTTGTAAGAGGATGTCACTTCACCTATTGATGGGCTTTGGGTCACCAATTT